>RJWK010008064.1:0-48419 GCA_004363435.1 Platanista minor
AAGTCCACCTCCTCAATTTGGGTTGATTCATTGTCTATTCATGTATTCCACAGATGCAGCGTACATCAAGTTGATTGTGGAGATTTAATCCACTGCTCCTGAGGCTGCTGGGAGAAATTTCCCTTTCTATTCTTTGTTCGCACAGCTTCTGGAGTTCAGCTTTGGATTTGGACCCGTCTCAATGTGTATGTCGTCTGAGGGTGTTTTCTCTTCCCTAAGACAGGACGGGGTTAAGGAAGCAGTTGCTTCAGGGGCTTTGGCTCACTCAAGCCGGGGGGAGGGCAGCGTATGGAATGAGGGGCAAGACTGTGGCAGAGGCTAGCGTGATGTTGCAACAGCCTGAGGCACGTCATGTGTTCTCCTGGGAAGTTGTCCCTGGATCACTGGACCTGGCAGTGGCAGGCTGCACAGGCTTCCGGGAGGGGAGGTGTAGTTAGTGACCTGTGCTTGCATACAGGCTTCTTGGTGACTGCAGCAGCAGCCTTAGCATCTCATGCCCGTCTCTGGGGTCTGTGGTGATAGCCACGGCTCGCACCCTTCTCTGGAGCTCCTTTAAGCTTGCTCTTAATCCCCTCTCCTCGTGCACCAGGAAACAAAGAGGCAAGAAAAAGCCTCTTGCCTCTTCGGTAGCTCCAGACTTTTTCCTGGACTCCCTCCCAGCTAGCTGTGGCACACTAGCGCCTTCAGGCTGTGTTTACGCAGCCAACCCCCATCCTCTCCCTGGGATCTGACCTTCGAAGCCAGAGCCTCAGATCCCAGCTCCCACCCATCCCGGGGGGTGAGCAGACAAGCCTCTCGGGCTGGTGAGTGCTGGTCAGCACCGATCCTCTGTGTGGGAATCTCTCCTCTTTCCCCTCCACGACCCTGTTGCTGTGCTCTCCTCCATGGCTCTGAAGCTTCCCCTCTCTGCCACCTGCAGTCTCCACCCACAAAGGGGTTTCCTAGTGTGTGGAAACTTCTTCTCCTTCACAGCCCCCTCCCACTGGTGCAGGTCCCGTCCCTATTCTTTTGTCTCTGTTTTTTCTTTTTTTCTTTTGCCCTACCCATGTATGTGGGGAGTTTCTTGCCTTTTGGGTGGTCTGAGGTCTTCTGCCAGCATTCAGTAGGTGTTCTGTAGGAGTTGTTCCACATGTAGATATATTTCTGATTTATTTGTGGGGAAGAAGGTGATCTCCAAGTCCTACTCTTCTGCCATCTTGAAGCACCCCCCATACTATAATTATTAAAATTGTATATTATAACTGCATTTATATTGTAATTATAAAAAATTTAAGACATGACTTATACATGTATTAAGTGAACATGTGTCAAACATTTTATTAAATTCATCTTTTAATGAGGAAAATAGTAAGGAGTTAAAATAAATTCTAGTGAAAATTTGATCTTTGGAGGTTGATTTTCTCTACTGGAAAATACTCATTCGTGGTGCTACAGGTGAAAACATTTGTATTACAATTGGTTTTCTATAAGTTAATTTCTATACCTACAGAGTTGTAAAATGGACTAGTCAATCAAAGTCAACCAAAGATCCACACCCCCATAGAATTAGAAAAGACCTAGAGGATGCACTGGACAATCCTTGAAGTAGCATTTCAGTAAAAGATGCAATAATATCTTGCCCATTTACAGTTCTTTGCCATTTATTTCTTACAGGGAATAAAAGTGAATCTCCCCTCAAATTATGTAAAATAAACATCTAAACATATATTAGGCTAATACCTTAATTTTTATAATTTTATATAATATATTGAAAGTTATAAACTTACAATTCCCAAAGTTGGTTATCTTTATGTTTACTTATCCTTTTTTCTTATTATAAAGAAACAAAAAAACTATTATGTTCTGATTGTTTTTAGGGTTTTAGTTTATTTTTCTAACATTTATATTATGCCATTTTAGTCGATTTTAAAAAGGAATTAAGGGATTAAAAAATACTTTTTTATAGCCATTGTATTTCTGTAATTTACTATTCTCATTTGTACTCCTAAAATGAACATTCCAGCAGAAAGGAGGCAAACAAGGGGCAGAGAAGAGCCTGAGATGCAAGAGCAAGAAGAAAGAGGACAAGTTTGTAAAACCATTCTTCTTATAATATATTCAATATTAAAATTTGTTGGTTTTTAATTAAAAATAATGGAACCAAAAGGAATAATATACATACATGATTAAACAGTGCAGTAAGAATGACAAGAAATATTTAGTGTATGGGCAGTTAACAACTCCCAGAAAGGAAGTTAATTTTCTGAAAGTTGTATAAACACTCACACACACACACACACACACACACACACACAATCGGTGCAGATTTTTAAAGCTAGTGTGGATATTAAATCTATACTTTTAATATAATTCTATTTAGAATATGTTGAATGAGCCAATCAATTAACATGTAAATTAATTTTTAAACCAAAATCTCCTAATAAGATTTAGTGCCCTGCAGGTGAATGCTGCAATGGGAAAAAAGTTAGTTCTGATAACTAAATTTTTATCGTGGTATCTTTTTCAGTATTGAGAAAAGTATCAGCAGGTAAAAATATTGGTGATGTCATAATGGCCACTTGGTAGTAAATACATTGAAAGACTACTTTTTATCTACACCCTGGTTTTACTTTCTCCAGGAGACTCATCGCCTTCTCCCCTCTGTCTTTTCTGCTTAAATAACATCAGTCAAATGGGGAAACTCATAGATATTCTTAAAATAAAGAGACTGCTTTGACTAACAATGGAGATGGTCACTCCAGGGTTACTCAGGGTTAGGGAGAAGAGATCTAAAATATGGATATCATTACTGATGGAAAAATAACACCTTTTCTCCTTCTAAATTTGTTGGTGATATGCTAGTAGTGTTATCTTCTGGCTAGGAGATGTATCATGATTTGTGTCCATGGACATTTTCAGCAATGGAAATATAAAGTTAATTAGAAATAGGATTTACTACCTTTGTTGATATTTTAGAACACATATTCAAACACATGTCTCTAGTAATTATTATAAAATTCATTTTAGATTTACTACCTTTGTTGATATTTTAGAACACATATTCAAACACATGTCTCTAGTAATTATTATAAAATTCATTTTAGATTTATTAATAATAAAATCCTCCTTACAATTTTATAACCAAAGTTTTGCATAAACAGATATTTATTTCCCAGATACCCCATGGTGCTTTGAGAATGTATTATTCAGCATAGGTTGAGTTAGGCTGATGTAACAAAGAAACCCAAAATATCACTGGTTTATTAGAATATACATTTATTTCTCACCATGCTATATGTTCTACAGGAGTTGTCAGGTGGGCTCAGTTCATTGCAGTCTTTCTGGGACCCAGACCAATGGAGACTTGACCTTGACATACGTTTCTATGATCACTATAGCAGAGAGAAGGGAAGGTGGCTAATTGCACAGTGGCTCTTCCCTGAAGAAGTTTACATGTTGTTTCTACTCTCATTCCCTGTTACTTCCAAGGGACAGGGAAGTACGCTCCTGCCATGTTCCTAGAACAAACACCAGGAAATATGTGGCTTACAGCATCAGTGACTACTTGTAGTAACAAGATGGGTAACAATTTGGAAGAAAAAAATTGTGGGGACCAGTAATGAGAACTCTGCTCCCTCTTAATTTAATGAAGCTAAATTTTGAGTTCTCCAAAATTTATAATTCCCCTTAGAAAATACATATAATATATAATATTCTGAAATTCCAAATCCCACATTTCCACTTTAAATCTTTTCCCTTTTCTCTACTTCCTATGTCACATTTGCCTTTGTGAGTGATTCCTTTTCCCAAACTTTCTTTTACGCAAGAGAACTGATGAATTAATTGTGTAGATTGTAAAACAACTGCAAAAGAGCTAAAATCTCTCTTAAGAGGCAATGAATTACAGTAATGACAAGTGTGGTTTTGGGGTTAGACTTCCTGAATTCTGTCCCCTGCCCTGCTACTTACTTTCAGTGTGAATTTGGACAGGTTGCTAGACCTTTCTATGTTTCAGTATTTTATTCCGTAAAATGAGTGAGAAGACTTCCTGCAAGTTTTAACATGTGAAGTATTTGACACAGTTCATAGTATGCCCTCTATTAATGTTAGCCTTGCTGGGCTATGAAACTTTTTTATTTAGGAAAAAATCATACTTCTGTTTTTATCTGATACTTTTATTAGATTAAATTGTTATAATCTGTTTCTAGACGTATTAATTTCAATATTTACCTAGCAACATAATGCACGTTTTCCCCAATTAACTAATTTAATGCTAAAAAGACATACTTTATAATTCTTTTGTAAACTACGCAAAATAATTTTATAAATTTAAAAGATAGACCACTTTTATTATTTTATAGGGGCATGCATCCTCAATAATTGAATATGATATCTCATCACTGAATTGAGTGAATATTAATAAGAAAAAAGTATGTAAATTTAGCATATTTAAGCTAGGTATCTTACAAGGAATATTTTTAATATAAAGGAGGAACTAACTTATTCCACTTTTTGAATAATTAACTGAAAGAATTCCAAAATTTGAAAGTATAATATTTTAGTTAAAACATGACTATAAATATTAAATATATGATAGGTAGATTAAAGGCTATGGTAATTGACATTTTGTGACTTTTGACCATTATAATATTTTAGAAAACTGGATTATTCCATCAACAGTACAACTTAATATTCATATATATATATCAGATTTTCAAAAAGATTGCTTAAATTTGTCAAGACTTAAAATTGTATCAAGTATCAAAATACAAATCCAAGTACTTGTCCATTTATTGAGGATAAATAACACTTTAGTAGACAGTTGGGGTGTAAATTGTCCATAGAAAAAAACCCCACAGATATTATTTATATATGAATGAATATGCATTTTATTACATCATATCCAGCACACAAGAAAAGGGCTTTCATACTTTCACTGTGACCATCATTTGTTTTGTGAACTACAAATAGCTTATCTAAGTTTTCCATGTTGAAAAGATTGAACACTCTTTAATAGTTACTTAATTTGAAAATCAAAATAAATTTTCAAAATAAATTTTGAAATTCAAATATAGATTTAAATGCATTAAACTTGGAACATTGTTAAGAATGGGCCACATGTAGATATTTTTTAAATTGCAAATAGTTATATTCATAAAAGGTGGAAGACCTGTTAAGTAAAATTTTCAGTGAAAGGGATGCTGTTGCCTGGAAGATATCCTTCAGTGTGATGAAATCAGACACTGGTATGTGGAAATAAGTATATTTAATTTAATTGATCTCTACCTACATTGATTTTCAATTATATATTATAATCCATTCCCTTGATCACTTATACCCAACATTATTTGTATATATAATTATTAAAACTGCTAGAAATAATGCTAAATTTCATTACATTACTTTAAATAATATTAATCACATTAATTTAGAAAAAACACATTTATAATATATGTTATTAAAGAGTAATTTTATACTTTGAAACTTGCAACAAGATAATTATGTTTCTATAGGTGTGCTATAATTTATATTATTTGTACTATTTAGTTTTACTCCAGTTGTAATGTAATATGATCTTTAGTCAATTAAGAGTAAAAGAAGGCAAAACCAAAAAACAAAAACACAAAAAACGAAAAGAGAGAAGAAACCAAACTATAATTTCAGAAAATGTTTCATTACAAGCAGAAAGGAAAATTATCTGTTTATAGGAAAAATGCATATTTATGTATCTTAACAACTTACTAATTTTTCAGGAAAATATGGTTTAGAGGACAAAACTGTCCCATACTCCATTTAATAACTTAAAATTATAGTAGTGTACTAAATATGTGTTGCACAAACACACAAGTGTAATGATATTGAGGAAAAAGATTAATTTTTTTGCTTTATTGTGGAGAATGATAAGAGTGTTTCAGTAGTTCAGATGAAGTGATGTCTTTTTTAAAGTCTTATAGACACCTTGTTCTATTCTATTCCTTATGGTTTATAAATTCTTTTCTGTAGGTTTTAAAAAGTAATCTCTGTAATTTATAGTCTCTGAAAGACAGCTAAGATTTAAAATAATTGTCTTGAGATTTAAATGTGGATTTGCATTTCTAAAAAAAGAAATATAGAACCAAAAAGTGCAGTTTCTTTGTCTTTCTATTTCTACAGAGAATTGTAGTACAACAAAGTAGTTATAATTCTCTAGTTCATGCGCATGCCAATTTGATTTTGACATTTCATTTGCTATTTTTCCTCCATGCTTTTAAAAAGGAAAGAGAAAATTCACAACTTACAATTTTTGAGATAGGAATTTTTGCAGAGGTGCTCTGGGAGCAGTAATTTATCACTGATAAATCAAATATTACATAAAAGTTGAAATTTATCAGTGCAAAATTAGCCTATTTTGTTGCATGTTTATTTTGATTAATCATTATCTTTGTCCTTGATCATTCTATTCATGCTGGTTTCCAACTTTGGGAGCAAACTTTTAACCAAGGTGTATCTGTGAATGCAAAGGTAGAAAATTGTTTTCCATTATAAACTAAAATGTAAATTAGAATATAATTTTTTATCCTTCAGTAGCACTGCTCAGTATAACCTTCTGTGATGATGAAAATGCATGTGTCTATTAAGCACTTTGAAATACGGCTAGTGCAACCAAGAAACTGATTTTTAAATTTTATTTGATTTTAATTAATTTAAATTTTATATTTAAATAGCCACATGTGAAAAATGCCTCAGACAATGTAGCTTTAGAGTTATTATTACTCTTGCTTTCATTCATTCCATCTAAAATTTTTTAATGTTTTAATATTTGATCTTCACATGAAATTAGTATGGTCAGCAGTTTGCTCTATTTTTAATTTTTACACAATTTAATTTACAATACAAGAATGGTAGAAAGGTATAAGCAAGGGATAATTTCTAAGTGAGATGTTTCAGTTTGATATTTTCTTGGTGTGTCCAGACTTTTGTAACAATTAGCCACAAGTGCCAGTCACCTGCTCTGTTTAAGGCATTTAGAGGTACTTCTTGTTTAGACCATTCACTATGATCTGGTCCAACTCCAGAGAGAAACAGTGTGATGATCTCCTGCATAGGGAATTCTCTGGAGAATTCTGGACTAATCAGGAATTCTGGAGGACTGAAGTGTCATAATTTAGTATTTAAAGTATGGAAAATCTATCCCAGGGGCAGGTAGGATGGCAGGTGTAAATTTTATGCACATCATTTAAACAATTTAAATAAGGGTAATCTTATAATCATGACTGTTGGGCTGCACCCCACAGTCCTGCAATCCTTGCATCTGTCCAGCCATGAGACTAAAGAAATAACCCAGAGTCAACGACAGAGACATCAGCAATTTATTGGACAGGGAATCTTACAAGTCAGAGGCAAATGTCCTGGAGTGACACCCCAAAGTGTAAGGCCAATGGCAGGCAGGACACAACAGCAATCTTTGCAGGGAGGAGGAGGCCATCAGATAAAGGGGTCATAATGTCAGAAGGGCTCGTTGGTTGCCAGGGGACAGCTGGAATGTGTTCCTCCCCAGCTCTTTGGGTTAGCAACTATTGAGAGGGCCACTGTTTCCTGTTGATGACCCAAAGGTGGAACATTTCTGGTCTGGTCTGAGGGCTAGAACAATCGTTAGTGGGTGTTGGGCCGATCACACAGGTATTTACTGATTAAACTTTCAGCTTAAGAGGGGGAGACAATAATGTGCATAAGGTAAGGGTGAGGCAGGGCCAGTTCGTGCTGGGGATGCACAGAGAGCAAGAACAGCAATATTATGGGGTTTGATCCTGAAATGACTATTGGTCCTATTTGTATTTGAAAGTATTGTAGAAGGAAATATGGCATATAAGAGTATGTGATGACCTTGGCATAGAGTGGTCCTTAGTATAGTTATGAATTAAAATATAGATGTAGATACAGTGAAGAAATAAGGTATAATTAAAGTATTGCAGTTTTCTAAATGCAGGAAAATAAGAAATCAGATTCTAGGGTATTAAGGGCATTAAGGTCCATTAGAAATAAGAGTACAACTTAAAAGCTATATTGAATGGGGTGGGGCAAAACTGGAACAGAAATGAAAGATTGAGAAATCAAACTCGTCTTACTTGCACTTCCTAAACAGGTGGGAAAATTACTCCCAGAGCAGAATTTCAGGGAAAGATTGAGCTGAAAACTTGATATTTTCATCCTCAAGTGGCTGCATGACACTTGAGGGTAACAGAATGAAATTCAATCACACTTTAGTGCAGAAAATTTTTAAAAAATTCTTGTTAAGTGTTTTTGCTTTAAGTATAAATTTACTATATATAAAAACAGAAGAAAATTAAGAAAGGAAAGTAGAATCATGTGGTTGAGGTGGCCATGTTTTAGAAACCAAGTCTAGCCTAAATGCTTCAACTGTACAAAGTAGAATATGATATTTCATAGTACAATCAGGCCAAGGATAATTATTACATTTAAGGTTAATTTTTTAGTTAATTGAACATTTTTAAAAGGATAAATAGAAAATTAAATTTGTATTTAACTTAACACCATGGTTTTTAATTCCGGACCTACCAGGAGTGGCTGCTGCTTGAGGAAAGTGCTAGAGGGAGTCTGGGCTAGGATGTTGAGAAGCCACCTGGGTTTCTGGAGTAGGCAGGCACTGGGAAGACCTGGGGTCTGTGTTCATGGGATCCTGCAGGGAGCTGGTGCCAAAGAAATACCTGGGGGCTCTGGTAGGCCCTGCCTGAGCCAGAGGCCTGAGTTCCTGGGAGCCCTCAGGAGCTGCCTAGGGCAGAGGGAGGGAGTTGGGATTCCATTTGCAGTCAAACGCTAATTAATTCTCCTCCCAGGCAGCAGGTATCTGTTTCTCTTCCTTTGAGGCTGCCAGGGCCTGGGGGAAGAGTGAAGGGGGTGGTGTGAATCTGCCTTTCCTACCATTATCATAGCATCTTATTTTTGTGCTTTGCCCAGGTGCTGTAATCCTCACCTGGAATCCTTGGCTCTTGCGAAGGTTTTTTCCTGAGCAGAGAATGATTCAAATTAATGTTGGTGGAGGGATGTGAGTAGTAGAAATTCTTATACTGTACCACCATTTCTCTGATGTCATGGGCAAGACACAGGAAGTATTAAATGCTGCTTTGATTATTGTTGAATTAATACTATGAAGATTTACTTTTTTAAAAAAAATTGAAAAGTCATTTTTAGAAATAAGGTACTCAAAATTTCTTCTTCATTTTTAAGATTATGTAGCTACTTGTAAGCAATAAATAGCATGATTGTGGATATTAAAGTATGAGAGAGAAGTTCAAAAAATTAAATTTTGTTGCAAATTCAAGTTTCTAAACCTTTTTCAAGTCTTTGAAAATTTAGTGTTGTATAGAGCTGAGTTTGAGAAAAATGAGCAGGGGGTTGATGATGTTTAGCAATTTGATTTTTAATGGAAAGGGAAAATAGGGTTTGTGTATGGGATACACATATTAATAAGTCACACACTGTAAAACTTGTGTCCATGAGTAAGCTTCAGGAAACTGGGAAATAACATGGAAAATGGATGCAAAAAATTCCATGTATATTTTTCTAAGCCATGACCTCTAAAAAGTCTCAGAAGATTTTTAGTGAAAAACTAGGAACCAGGCTTTAGGCCACACCACAGGTTAACCCTTCAACCTGCCTTGGTGGTGAAGATGAGTATGAACTCTTCAAATTAGTATGATCAGATTGTCATAAGAACTGCTTTTATAATAATTTTTGATGGTTATGCATTTTTCCAGTGGGTCATAAAAACATTTTTCTGATTATGTTATGGTCTTAAATTCACCAGGTAGGAGATATTCAGTCAGTGAAATAGGAAAGGAGTTGAGAACCATCTATCTATCTATATACTTCTTTTTTTGCATAGAGATATTTTCATCTGACATCGTTTTGTATTGTTTTCTTTAAAAAAACAAAAACAATATCTCATTGATTTCCTGCTCTCTTCTTTTGAGCATCCACGGCACTCTGTGTGCAAAAAATGTCTGGTTTGGGCTTCCCTGGTGGCACAGTGGTTGAGAGTCCGCCTGCCGATGCAGGGGACGCGGGTTCGTGCCCCGGTCCGGGAAGATCCCACATGCCGCGGAGAGGCTGGGCCCGTGAGCCATGGCCGCTGAGCCTGCGCGTCGGAGCCTGTGCTCCGCAACGGGAGAGGCCACGGCAGTGAGAGGCCCGCGTACCGCAAAAAAAAAATGTCTGGTTAATTCACTCTATATTTATATGACTATTTTTAGTATTATAAGTAAATAATGAATTTTGTACTTTTGACTGCATGTTGGGCACTTCTCCTCAGATATTAGTGAACTCACACTTAACATATTTAAAACAAAATTCATATTTTATAATAATAATAATCTCTAATGCTATCTGCTCTATTACAATTAATAACATTATCATTCTCCCAGTCATATAAGTTCTATATTTTATTGGCTTTTTTATTTTACTTCCTTTTTTCTTAGTCAATATATCTTTAAAACTATTTCTCATAGTCATATTTCTTTTTATTAATAACTGTGTCTCTACATACTGTCCTTACCTTCCCATTCTCCCTGTTTTAATCAACTCTATTTCCCCTCACAAACTAACTTTCTAAGGCAAAACTTTGATAAATGTTTATAACCCTTTAAGATATGTTGATTAATTTCTATTTACACTGGGTATTAATTCCAATGATTTAATTGTGATTTAAAATATTCTACAGTCTGACTGCAACCTACATTTTTGACTTAGCAATTTCCCTACATATCACAATTCTAGTTACTCTTGTGCCATGTTCTTCAGCTGAAATGTCCTCAACTCCTCTACTTACCTACTTTCTACTCTGCTTTTGAAAGTCTTATGCCCATCATCAGTCTTATGGTGACCCATCAGTCTTATGGGTCTGATTACCTTAATATAAAACACCAGTCACAAAAGCAATTTTTCAATTCAGACAGGTAATGTGGCCTGGTTTAATAGAATGAAAGGATGTTGTACTCAACAAACATGAAAGAACAGGGCCCTTTCCCCATCTCCACCAAAGATGTTACAATTCAATAATAATAAACCCAACCCAACCAAAGTAAAACAAAAATACCTCTTTAGCTAAACAAAACTCATTAGCAGGGATGGGTTTGGCTTGCAGAAGCAGTATAATGAAATTTCATTCAACATTTCTTCATGTTGAAGACCAGCTTTCATGGCACGTCCTTACTTGTTTTAAAATTGAAGTGATTTTATGTGGTGACCATCAAAGGCAAGTTTTGTCCTTAAGAATGGGAAAATTTACAAATTTTGGAAAGCAATGTGTAACTTCTGCTGTGTCTCTTACTTGGTTTTAGTAATAAGAGTGCACAGTGCAATACGTGTGTAAACAGAGAAACACACTAAGGAAGATTTACAAAGATTGTACTTTACAGATAAATTAGTTTGAAAATTAATTTTTATAATTGTTAATTGTTTCTTTCCTCCCACACATATATGTACATAGGTAGATACACAAACAGTTTTTGATTGAAATATATTCTTATGTTCATGAATGTTTTGAATTACTGCATGGCCAGTGTCTTTCCACTATATTTTGCATATAGTAAGGGGCAAGAGTATAAATTTCCAGAACAATTTAAAGTTTATCTGCAGTAAAGGTTGACATATGGACTTCATTATTTCTTGATAATCTTAAGGACGTTTTTTTCTGTGCCTTGAAAGATAGAGTGAGCTACACATTTTCTGTCAAAGTATGAACGGGTATCAATGACTCGTTCCTAATATCTGGAACACCATGAGTTACAAGTACTGAGTTCTCATCCTGGCTCTCATACTGGCTCTATCACTTCATTTATTATTATTTGATTTTGGACCAATGAATGAGAGTTTATATCAAACAATTTTCTCTTTCTACATTAAATAATATCAGGACAATTCTGCTCCTGTGTTAAATAATACACAAGCCATCAAAATCTTAGCTTCTCAATTCAATAAATGCTTTCTTCTGAAAAATATCTGTGAACTTACTGAAGTAGCTGCTCAACAAGAACTCTCAAAGTGTGAGATTTGAATTTGCACAGAAAATGTAAAAAAAAATCTGAGGTTCAGTCAACTCTAAGTTGCTACAAAGAATCAGCTTAGTTGGAATGTAGCTTAAAAATAAGCAAATTAAGGAAAAATAGAAAGGGCACATTTGATCAACATGTAAATATCAATAACTTTATCAAAAATGTGCTAGGATATCTAAAAGTGTTCTGTTTATGACATATTGTTTTGAGAGATAAAGATAAAGAACAGATGCTGGTTTGTGTATTTCCTCAAATTCTATTGTTGTGACTTTTTTTAACCTTGAAAAGAAAGGAATCAGAAGTCAAATCAAACATGTCTTAGTGAAGAATTTGCTATTATATATGAGAAATTAGACATAATTATTTTCTGGATAGTGAGACCTGCGCACAAAGAATATTTCATTCTCTTATTTTTAGCAGTTTCATTCTTAATCTTATTATCTTTTTTCTCTTAATTAAGATAAAGTATTTAGCCAATATTAATTAAATGTCCTTTATTCTGAGAACTAGTTTTATATTTAATAAACTGTTAGGAAGTAAACACCAATTTAGGCAAAAGCAACTACAAGGATCAAGTTTTTCCCTGATACATAGTAATGTGGTTGCCAAGAATCTCTCTAAAAGCACCAAGCCTTTGCTTGGGGATTGGACTGACTTACTTCATTTTGCTTGTTCAAATATTGCCTTGAGGTATAACTCTACTCCATTGCCTACCCCTTAAAAATAAAAGTGGAAAGCACATCAGCAGTAAGCTGTGGTCCAATTGAGATATATAATATCACATCTACTAAGCTATTTTCATCCAGGGAAAACAATCCAATTGCCTTGTGAAATGCTCTTAGGCAATGAATAGGCTACATACAATTTAAGCAGCTTCTCTTTAGTCTTCCGCATCCAGTTAAATTGCCTCTCTTCATTTTTTTCAAATCTGGATGAGAATTAAAATAACTCAGTTTGATTAAACAATATGGATTATTTAGGGAGGCATGAAATAATTCTTCCTTTTTACTCAGATATCTCTCGCTTGCTCAGAAAAGTCATTTTAAGATGCTGCCAACCTACTTACTGGCAAATTACTAAATAGACCATATCATCAATCCATATCCTTAAATCATTAATCCATTCATTACCTTATTCATTCATCACCTCTTTTTGATTTATTCAACTAAATTTACTAGGTAGCATCACTATGTTTTCATTACTCTAGGTTTTATTATGTCACTCTCAGAGTATTTTTCTCTAAAATATTGATATCAGGCCCGTGTATTGCAAAAAAAAAAATATTGATATCATATTTAACCTGGTTTGTGAGTGTGACATTGTCTTGGGTATTCCTGCATAGTTCTTAAAGAGACTTATTTTAAAGATCAATATTTTGCACATGCTCTTAAAAATTCCTTTCTAAATGGAAAGTGGGCACATTCAACTTTAAAGAAATGAACCCCTTTCCACAGACAAAAACCAGGGCTCCCTGTTATGCAATGGTTTAATGTTAAGCTAGATTTCCTCCGCACTCCACAGTCAATCTGGAGTCTTTTTGTGTGACAATATGCTAAATGATGAATTGGTTATCCTCATATAGTACTTCATGAAAATGGCCCTGAGGTACACATGGTACAGTGTTTCACCAACTATTTCTGGATTCACTCCTGTAACAAAGATCAAAAATGGGAAAGCAACACAAAAAATTATTCTGCCTGACCTGACAGGTGTTCATTTTGGAATTCAGAACTTGATTTTGTTACACAAAGAGAAAAGCAGAGTTTGAATAAGGATTACAATAATAATTTAAAAGAAAGTGGAAGGACTAGTAATAGAATGAGTTTATTATAAAACTTCTGGAAGGTTGGTTCTACATTGAAACCAAAAAAAATTCAAATGTATCATTCAGAGCAATATAAATCACAGTAAGGTGGTTTGATTTTATTTAGAAACTTAGACTGCATATTTCTTATAAGTTCCAGAAAATATCTTAATATACTGTTTTTAAAATTGAAAATTCTTGGACTGTTCAACATAGAAATTATACTAAAAAGTCAAATCTCTGACTACCTAATTTTTGCTACTTTAAAGCATGTATTATCTTTCTCATTTTATTATAAAAATGAAGAGTAAATGTAAACAAACTACATTTTCCAAGAACTGTCATATTTTCTTTGTTTCAAATAGAGAAAAGAAACATTATTTAATGGTTATTTATTCCCTTTTGTATACTTTTCAGAGATTAGAATAAATTTTGGGAAAAAAGGGAGGATCTTGAAGAATCTGGCACAATATCAACTCTGCTGTAGATAAATTTCACATTATTCTGGTGGGTGTCATTCTGAAACTTTTATAGATTCACATATTCACAAAATAAAAGTCAATCCAGTCTGAGTATTGCCCAATTTGTCTGTTCGAAAGACCAAATTTTTTTATCATTCAGTGATTTCTCTAAAACATCATTAATAAGTATTAAAACAAAATTCCAACTGCTAAAAGTAATTTTACCTAGTAGAAATTTTCCAGGTAAGAGACGTGTGTATCATACATAATTTCATATTAGCCTATTTAGTTGATGGTACAAAATTTAGACCGTTTGTTTTCAAAAAAAAAAAAAACTTGGACTCTATCTTATTAGTAATTCAGTGAGTTGATACATTGATTTCAACTCACAGTGGTCCCTTTAGTAAATAATGCTGTACCACTAATTAGCAGATACCTAAAGGCAAATAACATTCCCTTGTTACTGGAAAAGACTAAGGATATATTGAAACTTCTAATGTATAATATTATACATTATATTTTGTGGCATCTGCAGATAGAGATGTTTTGTTTTTCAAACTCTTCAGGAAAGTCATAGAAATGACTAAAATTCCTGTTAAGGAAATATGGAATTTAAATATACAGTTATTATACATCATTTTATATACAGGACTTGAACACCAACAGATTTTGGTATCTGTGGGGGTCTTGGAACCAATCCCCCCTGGATAATGAGGAATGACTATGTGTCAAATTGGCAACTGATATATAATTCATTGTGTGCATAAAAATCTACTATAGCATTGTATATTCTATCTAACGAGTGTCCTTTTGAAGTTGTAATGCTCATGGGGTTCACACTTCTTCTGACTGCAGCAGCATTTTGGTAAAGGAGGAGAGGATGAAGGAATCAAGATGTTGAGATCAGAACACCAAGAGAACATGAGAGAGAATTCTTGGAGAGTATGAATGAGTGTGAGTCTTTAGGGATGATGTGATCCTAGTCATTAGGTGAGAGGTGAATACTGTCTAAGAGTCAAAAGTGAGTATATTGTAGGGCTTCCCTGGTGGCACAGTGGTTGGGAGTCCGCCTCCTGATGCAGGGGACATGGGTTCGTGCCCCGGTCTGGGAAGATCCCACATGCGGCTCGGGCTGAGCCCGAGAGCCATGGCTGCTGAGCCTGCGTGTCCGGAGCCTGTGCTCCGCAACGGGAGAGGCCACAACAGTGAGAGGCCCGCGTACCGCAAAAAAAAAAAAAAAAAAAAAGAAGTGAGTATATTGTAAAACAACCTTAAATGTTTATTTAGGTTAAATTTTGTATATTCCTCTTTGGCCTAGGATTCTTTAAAAGCAGTTCCAACTGCTTTAACTCTTTAAAAAAAAATGATCATCATAAAGAGTGCTCTCATTATTGTCCTGTCAAGGTACTAACGTCTCCACAGGTATTAGGATCTTCTGGAGCTAAAACTTTGTCAAGGTGTGTTTGAATGTTGAGATCAAATAGAGGGAGTTTTTAAATACAGTTATGTTTCTATATCCTGAAATTTTCTTGTGTTTAGAGTAACAACCCCTGTATATAAATAGCCTTACGATATTAGAATCTTCAAACAATGAATGTGTATGTCTTATTCCTACAAGAGCCCAATGTGGATGTTTTGGGTCAGCTGGTTGTCCTGTGACAGGGTTCAAAGCATGGGCTCTTTCTGTTTTTCGGTTTTGCCATCCACTGTGATCTTGGAATCTTCTGCTCCACCCAGCTGACAAGGCAGGAGGCAGCAGGGAAGGACATCTACTTCTTAGAAAATTGAACCTGGCAGGAACACATCACTCCCATTCATGTTCCATTAAGAATTAGTTATATGGTCCTATCTGGATGAAAGGGAGACTAAGATGATTTGCTCTAGTTTTATGGAGTTCCCAACAACAAATGCCTGCCACGAAAATGTCAGCAATTTTTTGAGGGCATTTCTCCATATCTAGCAGAGTGCCATTTGTTGCTTCTACATTTATGAGAGTTTTACATGTAAATTCATTGCAAACATTTAACTTCAGCTGTCTTAATACACTGTCATGAAACCAGTATCAGGGTCCTGAGAAAAGCACTTGGTTTTCTTCTTAGCTGCAAACCTGAATAGTTTTGAGCATATTACACCAAATCACAGTCTCTGGTGGGAGGTCCATGGTGGGAGCTCCCAAAGCTCCCAGAAATTCCTCCAGAAGTACCTTTTAAACTCCATTATCTGAATTTGTCAACATGGAAATTGTATTTTATTTATTTAATTTTGTCTTTCCTGTAAGCCCTAATACATTACTCAAGTGGAAACAGTTTTATTAAAGAGATTAAACTCAAATAATAATTTATTGTATACTTAGAATGTTTGAGTTCCCCAAGATCACCTTCATGTTTAGTGATTCACTAGATAGACTCAGAACTCAGGTTTATTATAGTGAAAAGATGTATGATAGGATTAGAAAGAATAAAAAAGACACAGGATATGCAGTTATCTGTAGAAATCCATAAACGTGTTTCTTTATGCTCTCTTCTTCCTATGATGGGGCAAATTAAGTATGACCCTTTCCTCAGCAATGAAAAAAAAAAAAAAAACCAGTAAAATCTGTATGGTATTTCTTCCCAGGGAAATCCCTTAGAGACTCAGCACCTGTTGTTTTAGTGGGCTGGTCATATATGTACCCTCTCCCTCATGTTCAGAACTCCAGATTCCAAAAAGGAAAACAGGTAGTTACCATAAATCACCTATGTTTTACCAATTAAAGGTAAATCACTGTGTGTAGACAAACAGTCTACACACAGTGATTTACCTTTAATTGGTTAGGAAACAGGTCAAGACAGCAGTCAAGGGCCAACCTTGAAAGCAGGCCTTTCTAAAGATAGCAGTTTCAGATATGCTATGTTAACTCTTTTCTGCACACCATCCAAAATAGTACATTTTACCTCATTAAAACCCCACAAGGATCTTCTTCAATTGAGGTAATTTTTGTAAAGAAAGGAATTTTGAGGTAAAGGGAAATGATGCATTTTGAGTCCCAAGTATGTATCACAGTCTTTACTAGATACTTTAAATATAGTAACTCAAGGAAGTAAGAATTTTGCCTATGGCCACATGACTAATAACTGGGGAACAAAAACTGAAAACCAGGGTTGGATAAGTTTTGACTACACCTTTGTGCCTTTTCCCAAATGCTTAGAGAAGGACATATATCTACATTGTCCAGTATAATAGCCAGTGACCACCTGTGATTATTAAATACTTGAAGTGTGGCTAGACCCAATGGAGATGCTATACAAGTGTGTATACACACCAGATTTTGAAAACTTAACATGGAAAAAAAGAATGTAATATATCCCATCAATAATTTTTAATAATTAAAAATATTTTTTAATATTGAATATACTTGGACATATTTTGTTTACATTGGTTTAAATAAACTTATATTATTAAATTGATTTTATCCATTCTTACTTTTTAATGTGGCTAGTATAAAATTTTAAATTATGTAAGTGACTCACATTATAATTCTTTTGGACTGCACCAGTCTATACATATAGGACCTATCAGGCTAGAATCATGTGTTTGATCCTTAAGGCCTAACCACTGACAATTACAAAGGCTATGCTTTGCAGACCTCATGGGGGAGCTGCTGTCCTCACACCAGACGATGCACAGCCAATGCATTACAGTCTTTTGTGGGAGTTGTATTCAAGGATTCCCACCTAGGGCCAGCCATGCTCGAATACATATCTGTATTAGTCTGGGCACCTCCATATGGAGGTATCTTTTTTGGGAATAGGGGAGAGGCCCTGCTGAAGTACTTTTCAAGCCTATGCACCTAGACTTTTTTTGTTTGTTTGTTTGTTTTTTGCGGTACGTGGGCCTCTCACTGTTGTGGCCTCTCCCGTTGTGGAGCACAGGCTCCCCGGACGCGCAGGCTCAGCGACCATGGCTCATGGACCCAGCCCCTCCGCGGCATGTGGGATCTTCCCGGACCAGGCACAAACCCGTGTCCGCTGCATCGGCAGGCAGACTCTCAACCACTGCACCACCAGGGAAGCCCTAAACCATTCTTATACTTAGTAAGCTTCCAGGAGGTAGCTATGTCTGAGTTTGAGGTAATTTAAGTATTCTTCAATAGGAAGCACTACAGCTGGACAGCAATCCTAAGAATCAGAGAAGGTGAACGTGTAAGTGCTTATAAAGGCTGAATGTCTGAGTATCCCTGTTATCATTAATTTTCAGAGACAGCTGGAAATTAATGAAAAAGTTATCATCTCAAGTTGTAGCTCATAGAATTATTGAAGTAAGCTTTCAAGGAGGAGGGAGATAAAACTAATATATTCCATAAATTGCATTTTAAAAACATTTCAGAAGAAAATGATTTCCTGAAGCTGGTGACACCTAATATTATGAATTATAGTAGTTTGAAGAAGTCACTTCTCTTTTTAATCCATTTCTATTTTCCATTTAATTATTAATTATTTAATCCATTTCTATGACCAATCACTTAATTGTTTATTAACATCCACACTAAGACTATCATTGAGTAGGTGTTATATGGTGGATAGAAGGAGGTATATGGCACAGTTACAGCCCTTGAAAACCCAAAAATATTGAATGGGAGTTATGACTAATACTTTAAAAAGCATTTAAAGACAATATTCTGCCACATAAAATTATTTCAGACAAATTGTTCACTTAGTAATGCAATTGAAGTGGTTGTCACTACCTGAGCAGACCTCACAAATATTTCCAGAATTCAATAATACCTTTGTGAGTTTCTTGGCTGGATATGTACTTTATTTGATAAGGTAAATGCTTCAGTGAATTCAGCTGATGTGAAAGATCCACCCCAACCCTTACTCAATTGCCATCTGTATTTTTTATTCTACTTTTATGACATTATGTTCAGTTTTACACATCTACATTTCCATAGGAAAATGACAGCTGGAAGCTGGCCTGGCATTATCAGCTTGGTCTTGGAGTTAGCCGGTGGTCCAGCCCTAACTGCTAGGCTGTCACGTTCTCCTGTTGAATGTAATTTCATAGAGTCCTAATATCAGACAAGGCAACTCTGTGACTGTGATGGATCAATACAAAACACAGAAGAGACTCATAAGCACATCTCAGCAGAGAGAAAAGCAACAATTGTATCCAAACCGTAAAATTGTTCATCCATCTTTCTCTACTTTATAGCTAATATGAGTGGTATCATTTAGTTATAAAATCTAGATTATTTTCATTTAAGAAAAGGCAAGTAGTTTTACTTTGAATAAATTTTAAATTTCTCTAATTACATATTCCCTATTCTACTGTATCTTTTTTGTAGAAAAATCTAAAATATCTCAGTGAATGGGTACTAGTTATTTGGAGCTGAATTACACCTACACACAAAATGCCAGAGTCCTCAAGCAATCCATGGATAGTCATTATTTTGTGCATCAGATCAGTGGGAAACAGCTCTTTAATCAATAGGAGGGAAAGTCAGGTCAAAGTCCATAGACCTTTTTTCAACTCAATTGAAGTATGGTGGCGGGAACTGATTGTTATACTCAACACAATTTCTAACACACAGCATAGTTTGTTACCTTGCCAGAGTACAGTACAGACCTGTAGATTTAGGTTAAAAACATATTTACTTATTTCTTTAACAATCATATAATAAACTATTGCAAATACAATGCCATTTGATTTCCTTTTTCCCTTTAAATATTGTTTTCCCTATCATCTATCTATCATCTTTCTATCTATCTATCCCTATCTTCTATCGTCTACCTCTTTATAATGTTTGTTATGTACACACATGTGTTTAGAGTCAATTTATAAGTTTTATCTATTTTGTCTTTTGATATTTTGGGGAAATTTACCAACTTAATTTCCAAGACAATTTAATCTAATCGTCTGATGTAACACAAACACAAACGACATTTAAAGCTTATAAGATTTCAATTTGGATCACTTATTTTGCTTTATTATTTTTCCTTAGTTAATTGAATAAAACAGAGGTAACGAATGTTTACATGCTTTTACATCCTTTTAAAATGTTTACAACATTTTATTTATATAAGATTGTTTCCCTTGCTAAACTTAAATACAACTATCTACCTACATGCATATATGCCTATATATGTACACACACATATGGATGTATGTATTTATACACCTATGCATAACATTTAATTTACAGTTCCTATGTATCTTTCCATTAGCATAAATCATGCTTTTATTTATTCAATCTCATTTTGGTGATGTTGATGAAATTCTTAGACAAATGAATATTAGTTCTTTCTTATCAGTAATGTTTATTATTTTGACTATATAGTTTTTCTCTGTTACAGAACAGTATACTTACCTTTGGAAGAATATTCTTAACCCTGTGCCAATAACGTTTTCTAGGAATGGGCTATTTATTTTATTACCTTGCTTATACTCTCCAGGGATAAAAGTACAAATGTATTATTCTAATATATGCTGAGGCCCTAGTAATGACCTAAATTGAGAAAACTAATCAGGGAGAATTAAGCCCACATACAGAGAAAAATAAAAACAAGCAGTGGAGACAAAGTTCTGGACTATGGTGTAAATTACAGTTCTCAATATACTTAAGGTTACATTGTATACTTGTCCTTCCTATGGTTCTGTTACAGGAAGCAATATATTTTCCCCTATCCTTAAGCTATGTTGAGCTGGCTTTCCATCACAATGACTTTGTGGAGAATTGATTTGCATTTCAAAGTCATCTATAATATTAAGGAGACTCTATTATGCAAAAGTACTTTTCTAGGAATAACAACACATTTTTTTTTTTTTTTTTTTTTTTTTGGCGGTACGTGGGCCTCTCACTGTTGTGGCCTCTCCCGTTGCGGAGCACAGGCTCTGGGACGCGCAGGCTCAGTGGCCAAGGCTCACAGGCCTAGCCGCCCCGCGGCATGTGGGATCTTCTCGGACCGGGGCACGAACCCTTGTCCCCTGCATTGCCAGGCGGACCCCCAACCATTGCGCCACCAAGGAAGCCCAAACATACTTATTTTTAATAGTGCATAACAGTCAGGGACACACAAAAAAGGAGACAAGGCAGAATAAATTTAGGGCTAAAAATAGACTTGACAAAAAAGCTGTGGGGGTTGTGCTCATACTCAACAAAAACACAGGAAGTCTGCTTACTATACTGGGTAGCAGGGAAGAATCAAGTGGTCAGAATGTTCTGACCATCAGAGGTCTTTGGCATTGCATAGCTGATTATGGTACCCCAAGAATTGAAATATATGGGTGGGCTCCTTTACTTGATTTGCATAACCTGAAAGTCTCTAGATCTGATGACAGGGATCTGACTTGAATCACCACAATAATGAGTTACAGTCCCACAAATAATTCCAGGCTAGAGCTAGTTTACAACCCAAGAATACCTTGAGTTAAGGAAATGATAGTATAGCTTGAGGAAGGATTCTACTATATAGTATTCTACAAAGAGACATATGACCATTTACTAGGGTGACTATGCACTGGAGAAAGGGAAATAATCAGATATTTTAGATACTGCTGGATACATTGCTTTGAACTGACAATTACAGATGACCCAAAATGCTATTGTGGTCCACAGTCATACTAGGGATTATGAAGTTATGTTAGGAATGGAGTTTTGGCTTGAGCCCTTCTCCCAGTGGTCCCCGTAGGCCATGAGTCCTCTGTGATTGTATCCCCAGTCCAAAATGACTAATAGCATAGATGTATTTAGTACCTTGCAGAATGTCCACATGTATTCCCTAACTTACGAACTGAGAAATGTGATGTTAGTGTAAGCCAAACGGAGCCACCAGAACTTCCACTCAGCTACAAAAATATTAAAACAAAATATGCACCACATTACTGGAGGGATTGTAGAGATTAGTGCCACCATTAAAAACCTAAAAGATGTAAGGATAATGATTCCTTACTGCATACTCATACAATTTTCAGATGAATTTTAGATACCAACAGTGGATTATTATAAATCTAATTGGGTCTTTCTTTTAATTAAAGTTACTGTTTCAATGTGATTGTATTGCTGGAAGAAGTCAACCCATGTGCTGGGATCTGGTAAGTGTCATTAATCTGGCCAGTGTTTTTGTTTTTGTTTTTTTCTCTATACTCGTTAGTTAAAGATCCTCAGCAGCCATTTTTATACAGCTGTTAGGGCCAGCAATACATCTTCTCTGCTCTCCCTTGGCGCTAGCTCAACTCTCCAACCTTGATTGCCTCTCTATTTTACAGAACATTGTGCTTCTCCATTACATTGATTATAACATGATCTTTTAACTTAGTAGCAGAAAGTACCAAATATTCTAGAATCCCTTGTAAGACACATGTATTCCAGATAGTGTGAAATAAATTCTACAAAAGTTTAGGTGTCTGTCAACTAGGTTAAGTTTCTTGGGGTCCATTTGTTCAAGACATGGAGATATATTTCTTCAATGGACACATTTTTGCATCTGATATCTTGTACTGCTAGAAAAAGAGACACAATGCTTAGTCAGCCTTTTGAATATTGAAGGCAGCAAATACCCTCTATGGGTGAGCTTCTCTGACCCATGTACCAAGTAACCCTAAAAGTTGGCAGTTTTTAATGGGACTTAGAACAATGTAAATTCCTGCAAAAGGTACAGTGTTCCATAAAAAACAAAAACAAAACAAAACAAAAAACTCTTCTACCACTTGGGCCATATGGCCCAGAGGATCCAATTTTTCTTGAAATATCTTTGATCAAATAGAATTGTTGTTTGAATCCTTGGGCTGCTCCTTAAAATTTTGTAGTAATGTGATCCCTTGCCCAGATGATAATAATTCTCTTTTTGAGCAACAGCTTTCTGACTTTCTTCAGGGCCCTAGGAGGGACAGAATGTTTGACCATACAGCCTAAAATTACCATTTGAACTGAGCTGTCTATCATGACTTGGGTATTCTGTGACCTTTCAAACCTTAAAGGTGTATGTATTCAGCAGTACTCCATCATCAAACAGAAGTACTATATACAAGATTGAGCTTGGGTAGGTCCTAAGGTTGCATGGCCTGTGGCTTAGATGTCCATGGCCTATCCTCCTACTTTGTTGCCTCTTTTCTTTCAGTCTATACCTGTGACCTCAGTGGAGTTCAGTTGAATATTGGGGGATAATTCTCCACAGCTCTCTTACATTTCTACATGTCTTCGGAGCAAAGGAACTGACTGGCTTTGTCCACCTTATCTTTTGAAAGATGTCTGTAGATCACAGAGCCTTGGAAGATTAAGATAGCACCTCTCTCTGGAGTAAATGGCAAGCTTCATTACAATCCAGTATAGTAAAGATAATGTCCGGGCGAAAAACAGACCAGCCTGATCAGTATAAAAGCTTGGATTTCCTAAACTTGTTTTTTTTTCTACTGTAATACAAGCTATAGTATGTGCAGGCAATATCTAACCCCCTTTGAATCACTCTGTTGGAATTCGGTCTCAGGGAACTAGCACAAATCCTGACACTTTGGCTGCTGCTATCTTTGTGACTAGTAACTCTTTTATCTTTGACACAGTACACTCATTTTTCTCTCTAGTATCCATCAAACTGTGGCAGACTAACCTGTTAGCTTGAAAATAGAGTAAAATTTCATATTCTTCATAGGTACTAAGAGTTTGGGCAATGAGAATGAAGTGCTGACAAAGGCATGGCTTTCTAGAAGAGCAAGGATGATGGTTTGAGCTGACATAAGGAATACGAAAATTTGCATTTGGAGCTGTTAGCAAATGTTCTTATCCAAGTGGTGAGTGAGCGGGAGTGCTGGTAAGGGTCCCCCACTTCTCTACCTGCTTATGAATGTTTAAAGGATGACCAGTGAGAAGAAGGATTGAAAAAAGCTGCCCAAATGGTGCTTTGATTGTTGCTCACTCTCCTTCAGGCGGGAGGAAGGAGGTATGTTCTTATGACAACAGGGAAACAAGTTCTGCAGTCCCAGATGACGGACAAGGTGGTTAGAGCTATTGAGTCAAGGACTCCCCAAAAGTAAAATATATGGTGTTAAGAATGAGGATGTAGAAAATTGGGTGGACAGAAAACGTTAGAAGTTTGTTTGGTTGAGCTGTGTAGACAGCGTCTCAAAACAGAAATTAAATATAATGTCTTATTTATTGGCATGAAGTGTCTCTTGCGCGACACCCCATCCTTTCTACCCACTCTACCCTGATGTCTACTACTTTTAGGAGAAAGATGCTTAGGGGTGAGGTAAAAGTTTACAGTTAGAAAGTTTTCAGTTATACTAGCTATTATACTATCGTCCTACGTGGAATCAGGCTTTTGCTTTTGTCTTTATTTGGAATTTCGGTATGGATAGCTGTGTATGTATTTGTTCTGTGTCAGTATAGCTCAACTGGAAAAGAATTTCCTTCTTCAAATGTTGCTTGTCTAAGGTTGGTTACAAGAGAAAGCTATACAATATTTGGAAGGTGAAAAATAAACAGCTGCCATTTTTATGCTGGGGAGTCATAGTAAATTCAGGCACTGTTGTAACTCATGCATGCTGTCATCAATCAACTGGCTCACATTGTTGGTACGTGGTAGTAGTTCCTCCAGCTTCCTCTAGGTCATTATTTTCTGTTGTTCTCACTACTGGATTAGATGAAATAATACCATTTTCTCCTGCAGATCACTCAGATCATTGAAGCTGGAAGCTGAGATGTGGTGAGACTAATGGGTTTCAATTTATCTTTGTGAGTTTGAGCTTCTCTTCATGGATTCCAGTTTGTACTCGGTCTTCTCTACCTCCCATTCATCTTCCTTCCTAACTGTCTGTGCTGCTGATGCAGATGCTACCCTGTGCTGTACCAGACTCCAAGTCAACAAAATTGCATGAGCTGTTTAGTTAATTATCTAAGGTTAAATTCAAATAATAATCTCCTTATTTGAAATCACTTCTAATGACCTGCTTCTCTAATCAAATCCTGACTGATACAAAGGAAGAGAAAAAAGTCATACTCTTAGTAGTTGCATTTTATCATTTGATAAATATAAGAAAAATATCTTAGTAAACTACAAATGGTAAAAGACTATCTTAATTAGTTAAAGAGTACAGTTGACCTTTTAACAACATGAGGGTTATGGATGCCAACTCTTTGCACAGTTGAAAATCTGATTATAACTTACAGTTTGTCCTCCATATCCGTGGTTCTGCTTCCAAGGACTCAACCTCAGATCAAGTAGTACTGTAGTGTTTACTTTTGAAAAAAAATCAGTGTATAAGTGAACCCTCATAGTTTGAACCCATGTTGTTTAAGAGTCAACTGTATTTTTAAAATACCTCCACTAAACATCACACTTAACAGTGAAAGATTGAAGGTGTTCAATCTTGAGATCAGGAATAAAAGAAGTGTGTTTACTCATCACTTCTATTTATCATATTACTAGAAATATTACTTGTATAGTAAGGCAAGAAAATATAAATTATAAGAATTGGAGAAAGAGAAATGAAACACTGCCTATTTGGAGATGACTTAATGTGTATATAGAAAATCCAAGATAATCTAGAAATAAACTGTTACAGTTAAAAAGTTAAATTTTACAGAGAACTGTATGCCAGGCCAACTTAAAATATTTTTATATGTTGACAATGAAAATTACAAAGTGATTGATAGTATTTTAGTAGTTGCAGAAAGTTTCAGTTACCTAGGAATAAAACTAATGAAAATGGACTTCCCTGGTGGTGCAGTGGTTAAGAATCCACCTGCCAATGCAGGGGACACATGTTCGAGCCCTGGTCCACACATGCCGTGGAGCAACTAAGCCCATGTGCCACAGCTACTGAGCCTGTGCTCTAGAGCCTGCGAGCCACAACTACTGAGCCCACGTGCCACAGCTGCTGAAGACCACACACCTAGAACCTGTTCTCTGCAACAAAGAGAAGCCACAGCAATGAGAAGCCTGCGCACCACAATGAAGAGTAGCCCCCACTCGACGCAGCTAGAGAAAGCCCGAACACGGCAATGAAGACACAACATAGCCAAAAAAAAAAAAAAACCAAAACAAACAAACAAAAAAACTAATGAAAAATTTGCAAAACCTCTTATTAAAATGAACACAGAATTTTATGGTATTTATGTATGAGAGCTTATTAGACTAATTGAGTTGCCATAACAAAATACCACAGACTAGGTGGCTTAAACAACAGATATTTATTCTCTGACACTTATAGAGGCCAGAGTCCAAGATCAAGGTGCCAAGTTTGGTTTCTGGTGAAGTCTCTCCTCCTGGCTTGTACATGCCCACCTTCTTGCTGTGTCCACAAGTGGCCTTTTTCCTGTGTTTGCACTGAGACAGAGAGAAAGGGAGATCTCTGGTGTCACTTTCTCTTCTTCTAGGATACTAACCCCATGAAATTAGAGCCCAATTCTTATGGCCTTATTTAACCTTAATTACCTCCCCTAAAAGGCCTATCTCCAAATACGATCACATTGAGGAGTAAGGCTTTAACATATAAATTTGCGGGGGTGCAATTCATTCCATAACAGAGACTGTTCATTCTTACATTACTTATGGTACCCCAAAACAGGATACAGCTTAAATAACCACCAACAGTAAAATGGATAATTATATGTATTGTGTTTCCTTCTTAGTAGGTACCGTGGGACACTACATGGCAATAAATAAGAAAGAAATTTTGTTACACATGACATGAATATTACAAGCCTACTGTTGAGTTAAAGAAGCCAGATATTAAATAGTGCACACTATGATTCCATTTATATAATGTTTATAAACAGACAATAATAATCTATCATGATAGAAGTCAGGTTACCAATCACCTTTGTGAGATATATAGCAACTAAAGGAGAATGAAGAGAGTACTGGGTTTTGGAAATATTCTGCTTCTTCATCTGTGCTGTGATTACACAGGTGTGTTCACTTGATAAAGGTTCATTCAGTTGTACACTCATGATTTTAGGGCTTTTCTGATACCCACATTAAAATGTATTTCAGTAAAAAGTTACTTTAAAATAAACAGTAAAAATTAAGGAAGTATCATTCTCTTGGGAGCAACGAGTTCTACTGTCATTGAAAATCTGGTTTTGAGCAAGTCAACTTATTAATGAAGTAAAATCTCTACATGAAAGCTTAAATATTAAGAATTCATCAATTAAAAATGAATACAACCAAACAATAACAGCAACTTTAGCTGTGTCTTCCTCTACTCTTCCATTCCAGATGCTTCCCAATACATTTCCCTTACATATGTATTTTCTTGCCTTGTTTACAACCCTTTTACAAAAAAATGTTCACTCTCTCCAAACTTTACTACTACATTCTGCTCATCAAGAGATGCTTAACTTTCCTACGTCATGTCTTCTTTTAAAAAATTCATATTATTTTCTCCATCTGAGTTTTTATTAAGTGTACCTAGTCTTCAAAACTCTGACATATGGATCCTTTCTCCCTAAAGCCTTCTCATATTATCTTAGTCAGAAAACAACATTCACAGCTCTCTGTGACACTTACTGGATTTTGTCTGATAGCACAAGTGTTTTCAACATGCCTAAAACTGTTAATCATAAGCTATATAAAAATTATCATGGGCACATAGTAATGTTTGGAACAAAGAAAATAGCAAGAATTATTCAAATAAGTCAGTTAAATTTTGAATATAAATTAACTTACTTAAAATTGGCATAAAAAATCCCTCAGGGCATGAAGAATATAAATTTTAATTGAGGGTTTCTATGCTTTTTAGTTTTTAAAAACATGACAGCATCTTATGAATGGTCTGGTAGACCCTAGATCTCTAGGGAGGATTCTTTAAAGGATAAAAATGTAGAAGTGAGAAAATACTGAATATAACTTGGCCAGATAGATGCACACTTAATTCTGGGGGCTTTCTCTGTTTCTGTCTAGTGCTCATATTTGGTAGTCTGAATTTTCTGCTTTGTGTATATATATGTCCAAAATGATTAAGTCAAATTTTCCTCTTTAGTCTTTTAAAGTATATGTCAAATTTATTTAATCAGAATTACCTACAGTAAAAGATATACTTAGTGAGGTTTATGTAATGCTACATTAATATAAAAATTATCTAGTTCTACAGATTTATTGTGTTTATATATGAAAATAATTTTTTTCAAATAGTATAGTTACATCAAATGAGTAAAGAGAATGTTTGTGTTTTTTATCCTTACTAAGTAAGAAGAAATAGGATATTTCCTCACTTCTAAATATGTGAGACTCAAATACCTTTTAAAAAGTATTTCAGGGCTTCCCTGGTGGCTCAGTGGTTGAGAGTCTAGCTGCCGATGCAGGGGACACGGGTTCGTGCCCCGGTCCGGGAAGATCCCACATGCTGTGAAGCGGCTGGGTCCGTGAGCCATGGCCGCTGAGCCTGCGCGGCAACGGGAGAGTCCACAACAGCGAGAGGCCCGCGTAACACAAAAAAATAAAAATAAAATAAATTAAATAAATTAAAAGAAAGTATTTCAGAAATTTCTGGAGAAAGTGCCTTTGCACAATACTTAATAAATATTTTCAACTAATAAGAAAATTTAAAAAAATTCTTTAGTACTTTGTGCTTTAGGGTCCTTACTGTGATGAGTGGGGAGGATTCGAGAAAGTAGTACACTGTGATAGTGTATCTAAATGAGGCTCCCAAATGATTTTCATAGTCTCATTAATCTACGTAATATTTCTAGGGGCATTTTCTCACAAAGTATTTATTTTTTAAAGTATTTGGAGTAGAAGAAAAGTTTGTCTTTTTCTCATTTGTAATTTCTCATAAAATTTACAAAATTTGAAATTTTCTTATATTTATTGTAAGACAGAGCTGCCTATGAACTCAGTTTTCCTCTCTATTGCCCGTAACAGTAATATAACACTTAGAGAGATGTATATATGCATATTTTTAATGGCCTTTTATTGGAACATATTTGCTTTACAATACTGTGTTAGTTTCTGTTGTACAACAAAGCAAATCAGCCATATGCATACACATGTCCCCATATCCCTTCCCTCTTGAGCCTCCCTCCCCTCCTCCCTATCCCATCCCTCTAGGTCATCGCAAAGCACTGAGCTAATCTCCCTGTGCTATGCTTCTGATTTCCACCAGCCAACTCTTTTACATTCGGTAGTGTATATATGTCGATGTTACTCTTACTTTGCCCCAGCTTCACCCTCCCACCCCATGTCATCAAGTCCATTCTCTATGTCTACCTCTTGATTCCTGCCCTACAGCTAGGTTCATCAGAACCAATTATTTTTTAGATTCCATATATATGGGTTAACATACAGTATTTGTCTTTCTCTTTCTGACTTACTTCACTCTGTATGACAGTCTCTAGGTCCATCCACCTCACTACAAATAACTCAATTTCGTTTCTTTTTATGGCTGAGTAATATTCCATTGTATATTTGTGTCACATCATCTTTATCCATTCATATGAGAGATGTATATTTTTGGTTTAATAAATTTAGATTCTTCATAACTAACTGGATGCTTGTCTGGTAGCTGAGTCATTAGTTACCTGTGCTCATTTTATGTGTCTTGTTTAATAGTACTGACTTCTCTGTGCATATGGAGTTATGTGTACAACCATATGTTAAACAAAGCAAACAAAAACTCAGAACAATTTAATCCAAGTTATGCAGACTTACAGACATCAAGTCTTCTTTAATGTTAGATATAGCTTCAGAGAGAAACAGCAATGGAAGCACAACTAAAGAAAACTTCATTTAAACTCCAATAATTGGAGAATGACCATTTGACAAGCTTTGCACAATATTCACAAAATAAAATACAGCTTGAACAAAAGAGATAAAGAAAGGCAGGATGTTCTCCATAGATTTCCCTCATGAACATACTTTAAGCTATGATAAATAAGTGGAAGATATTTTACACAGCTCCCTGGACTGCAACTTGAAGGATTTACAAACAGGGACCATCAGGAATGGAGAGGCTGGAAGAGCAAATGCAGTGGAGAGGGCCTCCCTCCTCTTTTCTTTTTCTCTCTTTCTGACTCAGCTGCTTAATTATGAGAGATGAGTTCTGGAGGAAAGCCTGTTTGGCAGGTGCAGAGCAGAGGTGAATATCTGCAGAAAAGTAAGCATTGACCTAGTAACAAAAAGGAAAATTTTTAAAACACCCATGAGTTGAGGGATTTATTTTAACCCGTCTTCTAATCAAAGTAACTTACTCACCCAGCAGCAGGGAACAAAGTGGCATTTACAGAGTAGACTTGGCATAAGGTGCAGAAATAAATTCATACAGGCAAAAATATTTCCAGGTTATAACTGTCCATATCCCCAGTTCCCTCTATAATAACCTTAGAGAGTTGAGTTATAAAACTACAGTAAATGCCATCAAAGCCCTACCCTTCAAATGAATTACAAGGGAAATAGTCAATTGAGTCTGGAAAAAAATGAATGAGCAAGTAGATTCCACCCATATGGATAAAAGTTTATAGTAGGCCCGGAATTACTTATAGTACAAAATCGATTCAATGAGGTTTATGTAATGATATGTCATCACAGAAAATTTTCTAGTTCTACAGACTGGTGATGTTAATATATAAAATAAATCAACTTTTCAAATAGAATACCTGTGTTAAATGCCTGAGGAAAATGTTTGGTGGTCATGTTGCAGAAGGATCACTTATGGACCCTATTCTAAATACAGGTATATTACGCTCACATTAGGGATCTAATTACAAGATAAAAAAATTTTAAAAATTCATACATTTTGTTAAACTTTTTTACTTATGAATTTGAAAATATTTTTAAGTATTAAAATGATTTTTAAACTATTCCAGGTAATTCTGACATACAACCAGGTGGTGCCAATTGAGTTCTACTCCCTTCCATTAATAAATTCATAAATTTATTAATTTATTCATAAATTCATAAATTTATTAATAAATAAACTGAATAGAAAAATCCTTGTGAAGGTTTTTTTTTTTTTTTTTTACTTTTATTTTTGCCTGCATTGGGTCTTTGTTGCTGCATGCAAGTTTGTCTCTAGTTGCGGAGAGTGGGGGCTACTCTTCATTGCCTTGTGCAGGCTTCTCATTGTAGCAGCTTCTCTTGTGGAGCACGGGATCCAGTAGTTGTGGTGCACAGGCTCAGTAGTTGTGGCTCGTGGGCTCTAGAGCACAGGCTCAGTAGTTGTGGTGCATGGGCTTACTTGCTCCACAACATGGGGATCTTCCCGGATCAAGGCTCTAACCCATGTCCCCTACATTGACAGGCAGATTCCCAACCACTGTACCACCAGGAAAGCCCCCTTGAGAAAGTTTTAACCTGTAAGTGGTCATTAAACTGCTTCACTGTGATTGTGATCCCATAACTTAAATTTCACAGACTACAGTCACTTAAACCAGAGATTGTCCTGGTTAAAAGCAAATGTTATTCTATAATGTATTCCATATGATCGTTACTATTCTGCTCTCTCCTTCTCTTTTTTCCCTGTAATCTTCCTTGGTTCTTATCGATCTTCTCCCACCACTTCTTTTACTGTATACCTTTTTATTCACCCATACCCTTTGGTGAATAGAAATTTTTCCAATTTTCTCCACAATTTTCCAAGGAAATATGTGAAATTAGAAGTTTAGTATCTGAAATTTGAATATCAAATAGTGCTAAATTCTTCTTTATGAGAAATAAACAAACTAAACAGATTTACTAAAGTGTTGTCTATAGACCTGGAAGAAACCTAGGAAAAGGCGATCTATTATTATTTCATAACAAATTAGTAACGCCTTCCTCATCTCCCCAGATTCCCATATATTAGGCCATTAATTGTAAACATTGTGTATTTCAAAATATATGCCCCATTTTTACACTTAAAATGTCATGCAGATAGTTATTGAGAAAATAACCAGTACACCTATTATAAAAATGTGGTATCATGTTTATTTTTATGCAGTGTGATTTCCCAGCATAATAACTGTATAGGTCCTCTTTTTTCTGTGACAGTGAGCCATCTATAAGCAGTCACCTTAGTGAAAAATAGATTTTTTTAGAAAGATTTTGTGCAATTCTCAGTGTAAGATGATAACATAGGGACAGAAGAAATTAACAGTAATGTTTAAGACATTTCTTAATACTTAAAAAGATTAAGTAACAGATGTTTAAATAAATGGCCAGTTTGAAAATAAAATATGTGGAATTTACAAAAAAAAAATTAAACTCATATATAGAAAACAGCTTGGTGGTTGCCAGAGGCAAGGGGAGAGTGGTGGAGGGTGCACGAAATGAGTGCAGGTGGTAAAAGGTATAAACTTTCAGTTATAAGATCAGTAATTTCTGGGATGTAATGTACTGTATGGGGGCTATAGTTAACAGTGCTATATGATATATTTAAAAGGGGCTAAGAGGGTAGTTCTCATCACAAGAAAAAAAACGTATAACTAATGTGAGGTGATCATGATGTTAAAAAACTTACTGTGATAATCATCTTGTAATATACACATATATCAAATCATTGTGTTGTATACCTAAAACTAAAACAATGTCATATAACAATTATATTTCAAAAATATAAATATCTAAAATTAAAGAAAAAAAGAAAAGAAACTGAAGTGACCCCTACCATTTAGGTGATTATATTAAATACAGTAATACAATAAGCATCACAGGCAGCTGTTCCCAAGACTAGGTGTAAAATCAAAGGTCAAAGTATGATTTAAAAACATTTTTTTTAACTTAACTAAAAGCCTCCAACTTTTCCAAAATATCTAAAATGTTTAATTTTTTTATGTGTGTCATTAAGGAATTCCTCAGAAAAAATTTTCTCCAGAGGAATTTAAAATTTTTAACTCCGAAATGGACCAAAAAGAAAAAAAAATGCAAACACTTTTGTGAATGGAAAAATTGAAAATTTGAAAACTAAATAGAAATACAAACCTGATTAAGGAATTATAAATGACAGGTAAAATTGTGACAAAAGTACCTAGAAATATTCCTTTTCTTCTTTTATTTTAAAGAAGAGGATTTTTCATTCCTAGGATTTCATTCCTAGGTAAAATATTTAGATATGAAAATAAATTTTTCTCATAAGATGTTATTTGTTTTTATTACTTTATCTACTTGTCATGATTTATAGATATAAACTGATGATTAATATTATATATGGGGCTTAATTATATACTATCTAATGAACAGTAGTGAATAGGTTCAAAGTTTAATAATAATTTTAAAATAATAATATTATATTATGGGTTATTGTGAAATTTTCCTTGTGCTAAATGTAAATAAGCCATTAAGAACATCTATGCCTTGGCAATCCCAAATTGTCATATGAAACTGCAATCACTCTCATGAAAAACTCAATTAAAACTGTAGCTAGTGGGCAATTTCAACATTAAATTTCAATATTTAAATAATCAATAATTATTTTGAACTTTATAATAAACAATTATTAGATCCTAAACATTTTAAAGGCATGATGTATGAGTATGGATGCTTTCTTAATTACTATCATTATTGAAATTTCTCAGGTTGCAATGTCATATGTATTAGAAGTTCTTTTATTTTATATAAACTTAGCTGCATTACAGTTTGAGAAGCAAAATTAATCTTCTTACTAATGTGATTTAAACAATGACTGAAATCCCTGACTCTAATGCTACCTTGCTTGAAATCTTTCTCTTTGAGATAATGGCTAAGTGCAACAGCTTACCAGGTACTATTTTTACTTCTGCGATTCCATGGTAACAAATTATTTCCACCTTAACCAGGGTTTCTCACACAAAGTCTGCTAAAGTAAGGTTGATCACAATTGATCACAACACACTTTGCCCAGTATCTATGTAGAAAAAGAATATAATTTTAAGAAAAAAGATCTAATAATAAACTAAATTGGTTCATGTCTAAATAAACCTAAATAAGAAATTTCAACCTTTAATTTTATATGAATAACTAATTGTTGACTATATAATAAGTAAACATATTTATGTTTATTCAATATATTTAAATAATGTAGCAAAATTATTTTTCATATAAGAAGTAGAAATAAATCTAGCAAAATGATAAAACTTCATATTTAGAATTAAAATATAGAATAATGTTCATATGTGGACTTAACATTGAAATTTTTTAAGTTGAGTTCAAAAATAATTCAAATTTTTACAATGGGAGTCAAACTCTATCTGTGAATTCAGTTTTATAAATATCAAGTCTAAAGCAGAGCAAGACTGTCCTTATTTGTACTACTTCAGTTAATTTTGCTTTAACTTTTACTTTTTAATTTCAGAGAGTTGAGGTAGTAATTTATATCTTCTTTGTTTTTCATATTATAAATGTAAAATAAAGTTATAGTCTTTATTAGTTTTTTTAAATGTTTGTATGTTATTTCATTATGTATGTATACATAATTCACTAAATCATTTTTCTTTGGATGTATAGACTATTTCATTCAATATTTTTCATTTACTGACAAGATTGTGATGGCTTCTTTTTGAAGCTTACAATTATTAGTTTGTTGTTATTGCTTTGTTATTCCAAGATATGGGATATCAGGGTCAACTAATTTGAACTTTTAGCATGTCATTCCAAATAATATTACATTATACATTTTCAGAGTTGAAAGCTCAAGACGTCTCACAAGTTTAACTGAGCAAACAAGTTCACTGCAAAGTTTTTGTTCAATATGCTGAAGTCCAACTGCTTCATCTATCTGGATGTTATACAGTGTGATAAAACAGGAACAAATTATATGAATCCAGCCTTTACACTCCACAGGGTTTCTCCTCAGTATCAGAACACATACATGTATCTAACTCTGACCATTGTTTGAGATAGTGAATGATCTTCAGATGGCAGGAGGCTAAACTGTGTAGAAAAATTTTAGGAAAATGAAGTCATATGTATAATAACTTCTATAACTTTCTAAGTTTACTCATAGCTAACAAGAAATAGGTTTGAGTAACCACAGTTTGTCATTTTCTCCAATAGGCATTATTAGCATGGGGAAGTGATATAAATAAGATACTCTGAGACAATAGCACATGTGACATGGAGTGGGATTTGATCTTTAACAAGGAATTGTAAGTTTTACCCTTTTAGGGAAAAAATGATATTTAATACATTTAATGAGATATGTATTATAATACCTTTGCAGAAGAAAAACCTTTTTTTTAAAAAAATCCATCTAAAATATTTACAGAGATAGTGCAGAGAGAGCCCATGTATCCTTCACAACATCATCTAATGTTAACACCTTACATAACCATGGCACATTTATTGAAACTAAGGTATTAACATTGGTACAATACCATGAAGGAAAAAATAGACTTCACTCAAAGTTCACCAGTTTCTGCAATAATGTCCTTTTTCAATTCTAGTATACAATCCATGATACTGTGTTGCTTTTAGTTGTCAGGACTCAGTCTCCTAAAACCTGTGACAATTTATCAGTTTTTTTTTTTTTTTTTTTTTTTTTTTTTTTTTTTTTTTTTTTTTTTTTTTTTTTTTTTTTTTTTTTTTTGGTTCTTCATGACTAACACTTTTTGAAAAGCACTGGTCAGATTTTTTTTCAGATGTCTACAAATTTAGATTTGTTTCATGTTTTGTCATGATTAGACTGTGTTTACATGTTCCGGACAAGAATACCAAATAGCTGATGTGATTTTCTCTTTGCATCTTATCAGGAGGCATATGATATCAACATGACTTATTAATCATTATGTGTAATCCTGATCACTTGGTAAAGGTACCCTTATTTTTAAAGACAATTTCATTTCAATGGAAACAATTCACATTTTATAATGGAGATATACAATTCAATGATACAAGCAGCATTTTGACTAAAATCACAGAAATTTCAGATGATAGTTCTCTACTGTTAATGTACTATTACACTGTAAACACTGAAAATTGTCTGAATTGTCTATTAGAGGCTGATACATTTATAAAACTAGCTATGAAATATTTTCCTGTTTTGTATCTTTACAAGTTGGAAATGTCTCCATAGCCTATTGAATAAAATATTGTCTGAGGGTAAAAAGAAGTTTGTTAACTAATTTACTGCAATTAACCTAATTACTAGATTAACTGTTATTCTTCACAGTCCGTGAAACCTACTGATTCCCAGAGCATGGTGCTCAAACACACATGCTGGTGATAATGCTGTACTATACCCACTCACGTCTTCTACTTGTTGAGTTGAATGCTTACCAAGGGTCTATCTTATTTCTTCCCAAGTGAGTTCATACAACTGAATCTGTTATAATGTGATATAAATTCATTAAATATTATGTACATTTAAGATTTGCAATGAAGATGATGATTATAATATAAGCAATCCACCAAAAATTATTTCAAATTAAATATGGGTAAGATACTGTAAATGAGAAAATTCTTTGAATTTTAGGATAATTCTGTTATAAGAATGCTAAGAAAATGCACAATTTATAGATCTATCTTAAAGAAAAGAAACTGGGAAATCATAAGTAGAGTAAAAATATATATGGAATACAAATAATTATCAATGAAAAGAACTTAACTTCTATATCAAAATATTGTCAAGTGAAAACACATTCAGGTACTATAAGCTCAAATTGTTAAAAAAAATGTTAAAAATTCTTGCCTTGCTTAAACAAAAGTTAAATATGGGTACATACTTGAAATACTTAATACTTATTCTTTCATTTATTTGCCCAGCCATTTAAAAAATAAGTATTACTTATTAACTATTGTGTGGCACTGTGTTCAACATTAGAAAAAATTGTGTTAACATGGCCAAAACTTTCACTTGAGACACATAATTTATTAGAAAATATTAAATGATATAAGTCAAAATTAGGGTTTTATAAGAATACAGAATAACAAGGAAGAATATAAATGAATTATGAACTTTACACTGTGGGTCAGAATGGTCTTTCATAGAATGATTATTATATTTGAAACCAAAGAAAACTAAGAATTAGTTAATAAAATAATGAAAGAAAGAAGCTGAGAAAATAAAGTAGAAGGCCCTGAATAAGAAGAAATTTTTGGTCATTTGTGAGACTGGAAGAAAGGCTTTAAATATAGAGTAGTGCTAAGGTGAAGACTGGAAGAGTACTACAGAAGGAACACTGCCTGTAAGGAAGACTAGACAAACTTTCCAGAGGACTACTTCCTGTTATAAAAATTGGAAAAGCACTATGGGTGAAGCATTGACCAAGGAGAAAAAAAGAAGAATACTGTGAATGGAACACAGCCTATGGTGAAGAATCCAAAAACACAGTGGATGGTAATGAAGGAAAGAGCACTAAGAATGAAGATTTGACCATGGTGAAGCAAGGAAAAGCAGTGCAGATGGAGCAGTGCCTGTGGTGAAAATGGAAGACCATTATAAACAGAGCTTGTGGTTATGAGCACAAGAGTGATGTACAATAGGAGGTGCCTGTGGAAAGAAATAGTAAAGCACTATAGATGGATCAGTGCCTGTGGTGAAGAATGGGAGAATGGTATGGATGGAGCGGATCCTGTGGGAAAGGACAGAAAAGCCCTAAGTTTGTTGCTTTGCCTTTGAGGAGCACAGTGGGCAAAGCACTACCTGTGGTGAGAAATGGAAGAGCACTATAGTTAGGACACAGACTCTCTTGGAAAAATGATGAATTTAATTACACTAAAATTAAGATCTTCTATTCATCAATATATAATTAATAAATGAAATGACGAGCCAAAAACTTAGAGTAAATAATTGCAGATTTTTCAAAAACTTACTTTCAGTATTAGACAAAGTGCTAGTGGTTTCCAGAATATTAAAAAAAAAATTATCAAATCATGAATAAATACACACATAATCCAACACAAAAATGGGCAAAAAAATTACACATACATTACCAAGTAGGAAGTATACATGGCCAAGGAACACATTAAAAAATCATTCAATCTCATTAGTAATCAGAAAATGAAACCTCAAAAGTATAGACAAAAATTACAAATGATGTATAACAAACACTAAATTATGTCAATGATAGAGATCTACTCTGAACTCTCTTGAACACTGCTATTGGAAGTGTCTTGAAAACAAGGTGGCATTAAGTAATAAAAGTTGATTATTTTCATTCTATATAATCCAGCTGTTGCAATCCTAGGCATATACCCTAGAGAAAGTCTTGCCCTTGTACATGGAGAGACCTTTAAAATAATATCTATAGCAGCATTTCTTGTATTACAAAAGTCCATCAGTATTAGACTGGGAAAAAAGAATTGTGATATAGTCACAAAATGAAGTAAAGTAAGGCAATAACAATTAATGAATGCTACATACCACACCTGTCAGTACAGGTGAATCCAGTCATTGTTGAGGAAAGGAAGGAAGGCATGAAATAAACTAGTGGGAAGCAGCCGCATGGCACAGGGAGATCAGCTCGGTGCTTTGCGACCACCTGGATGGGTGGGATAGGGAGGGAGGGAGGGAGGGAGATGCAAGAGGGAGGAGATATGGGAACATATGTATATGTATAACTGATTCACTTTATTATAAAGCAGAAACTAACACACCATTTTAAAGCAATTATACTCCAATAAAGATGTAAAAAACACAACAAAAAAACCTTACATTCTGTAAGGTCTTGCCAGGAGCTCCATGGACTCTCCTCAGGAAAATAAACATAACTGATGAAAAGTAAACAAATATCTAGATTCTCATACAGACCTATGGGCATAAAACACATGTAGAAATGTTTAGTCAAGAACATCTACTAACTCTCAGGAAGAATAGTAACTGTGCAGCACTTGTCACAACCACTCTACTTTATGTGCTACATCCCCAGCTCAGCATAATAGAAGTGCCACACTGGATGACTGTGGAGCTTCCACTTTCCCAGCTCAGTGTTGACGTTATCTCCCCAGAACAGGCCGGTTGTCGGCATTTTTCATTTCTCCATTCTCACACCCCAAGAGTTCAGAGGCTTCCTTTACCCACCTAGCTTACATGTGTAGGTTGGAAGTCCTGCCCCAGGAGTGGGAGGCTGAGAATACTGAGATGCCAATCACCTTTGCCTTCACTAGTTTGTGTGGCAGGAACTCCACACCAGGGTGGTAAGTTGAGAAGACTAGAGGCTGCCACCTCTGCCTCCACCCAGCTCCATGCTCTTCAAGCAGGGGTGTCACTCCAAGAAAGACAGGTGACTGTTCACATCCCCAGCTCTGGAGCAGAGGTGTAGAAATTTAGCACAGAGAGAGAGGCTGGCTATATGAACAGAGATCTCTGAAGGTTTCCCCAAGGGAACTTACTATTTTGTTAAGCAATGAACAGGAAGCTGGTAGCTCCAAGAGAGCAACAAGCTAAACTGTAGGCCAGTTAATATACTGGAAAGAATCAGGGAAAGATACAGCTAAAAATAGCTCTCCTGCAGCCAGAACAAATTTCATAGATTTGCCTCAAAAACACCCTTGAAAAATAACCTTAATTTAATTGGAACCTAATGTGTAGCAGCTTATGCTCCCAGGCTTTGTCAAAAACAATAGAGAGGCAGCTATTAGTGAAACCTAACTGTTGGTGTGATACCAAGAAAGGCCTACAGTTTGACAGAAGATCAGGGAAAGGGGCAGCCCAAGATAGCCTGCTAGAACCACTGTTGTCCTTCAGTAACTGACATGTGCCCAAGGCTATACTCTGGCAGTGAGATGAGAGATAGAAAATAATTTTAATAAATTGAAAACATGATGACAAAATACCTCCCAAATCTGAGGAAAGACCTTAATCTACACATCCAAAAAGCTCAACCAACTCTTAGTAGGATAAGAGGAAATAAATCACACTTAGATAAATTAACAAAAGATAAATATTTTTAAGGACATCTTTAAAGCAGCAATTCCTTGTGCTAATTATGTACAAGGGAATTCCAATAAGGTTAACTGTCATAAACAGTAGAGGTCAGAAGGCAGTGTGAAGACATATTCAAAGTGTTGAAAACAAACACACATACCAAGTCAAATTTCAACTCATATCCAATAAAATTATCTTTCAAAACTGAGTATGAAATAAATTGCAAGATAAAAAAAAACAGAGATTTCTGAGCTAGCAGGTGATACTTACAGGAAATAGCAAAAAATGTTATACAGGTAAAAGAAAATTACCCCAGACTAATTCAAACACATGCCAAAATTTTTAACTAATTAAATTGTTTTAATTATAAAAATTTAACAGGCAGTAAAAATGCATATTTCTTCTCCTGTCTTGTCTTACCTGATTTAAAAAGCAATTGTATAAAACAATATGTATAGAATTGCATCATCGGACTTATAACATTTAGAAATGGAATGCATTTCACAACAACCAGACATGGCATGCAGCTATTGGAGTAAGGAATGACACCAGATAGTAAATCAAATTCACAGGAACAGTGAATCAAGTGGTTAGGACTCAGCACTTTCACTGCCAGGGAGAGTTTGATCCCTGGTCTGGGAAGTAAGATCCTTCAAGCCATGCAGCACAGCCAAAAAAAAAAAAAAAAAAAAAAAAAAAAAAAAAAAAAAAAAAAAAAAAAAAAAAAAAAAAAAAAAAAAAAAAGAAAAATTAACAGTAACAAATAAGAAACCCAGAAATGGTAAATAAGAAGGATAATATGGCTCCAATGGAAAATGATGGAAGAGGAGAACCTGGGCTTCACTACTCCCCACAAGGACATCAGAAATACATCTACACGTGGAAAAATTCACACCAAGCACCTGCTGAACACTAGCAGAGACCCTCAGACACATAAAAGGACAAGAAAAATCTCTGAGTAACAAGGTAGGATGAAGGAGAGAAAGGGAAGAAAAAGAAAACAGGAAATGGGATGGGATCTGCACTCCTTGGGGGGAGCTGAAAGAGAAGAGAGGTTACTGCACCTAGGGACGACCCCTCACCAGAGGCAAGATGCACTGAAATAGAGGGGGGTGCTTTGGGAGCTATAGGAAGAAAGTGCAGTGGCTGGTTTTTGGCAGGCAGGACAGAGCAAGACTTGCACAGACGGCCTTTACCACAACCCTGCATGCCCCAGCCAGAGACAGGTGTCTGCCAATGTGGACAGGGGCTGGGTGTAAAAGCTTGGGGTAGGAGAGTGGGCCCAGGGAGAGGACTGCTGTTGACTATGTGGAGACGGCCTGAAGGGACAGGACTGAAGAGCTCCACAGCCGGGATGCTCCTGGAGGAAGTGCACACTGCCTTGGAAGCAAGGGCCATTGTTGAGTGACATGCACCATCGTGGCCTCTATCCCCAAATGTCAGCCCTTGCCTCCATGGGCACTGTGAGGGATTCCCAACAGACTGAACACATGCATCCCAGTCATTGCCGCCTTGTCTCCCTCCTGCCTGAGCAAGCATGGGCACCCCAATCAGTTGCCACCTCTGGCCCCTCCCACCTAAGCGAGCAAGCTCAACTAGGCAGGTAGCAGAAATCTGAGGGTGGCCTACACACAGACGTGGGGCTGAAACCAAAGCTGAGTCCCAGGGGCTGTGCAACTAAGAAAGAGGAACTGAAATCTCTCCATGCAGCTGCAAAAGTAGCGGATTAAACCCCCACAATCAGTCTGGTATATCCAATGCCTGCGGAACATCTGAATGGAAAATGAGGGCTCCCACAGATGAGACTGGTCTAGCTTTAGCAGATGTGGACTTTGGGGGCATGTACACGTGAGAGTTGGGCTGGTCAGAGTCTCAGCTGCTCTCACAGTGCCCACGGCGGATCCAGAGAACTATCTAGAGGTCTTGGAGGGCCTCCTGGGGAGGTGGGGGTTGGCTGTGGGTCGCCGTGGGGGCAAAGAAACTGATACCAGAGACCCCAGGGAGAAAATTTTCTTTTGTTTTTTCTTGTTGTTGTTTTAATTTTTTTTTACTTTTTTAATATTTTAAAATATATTTTCACTTGTTTATATTTATTTTATTTTATTTTATTGTTTTTTGTTTGCTTTTGTTGTCTTTTTTGTTCTTTTTTGATTTTTGCCTTTTGTGGTTTTTTTTGTTTGTTTGTTTTTTGTTTTGTTGTCATTCTTGAGGGTTTTTTGTTTGTTTTCTTTGGTTTTTGTTGTTCTGCTTTTTGTTTCTGTTAGTCTTTTTTGTTTGTTTTGGTTTGGGGGTTCATTTATTTGTTTGGTTGTTATCTTCTATTGTTTTCCCTGTGCTTTTTTTTGTTGTTTGTTTTTTCTTCTCACTGTTTATCTTGGTTTTTGTTTACTGTTTGTTTTCTTTTCCTTTTTTTTTGTTGTTGTTGCTTTTGTTGGCTGTGATGCACAGCTTGTAGGGGCTTGGTTCCCCAGCTGGGGGTTGAACCTGAGGCCCTGTGATGAGATTTCCAAGTCCTGGCTGCTATACTGTCAGAGACTTCCTGGGCCCAGGTAATATTAATCAGCATGAGCTCTCCCAGAGATCTCCAACTCAGTAACAAGACACGGCTCCACCTAACAACCTACAAGATCCAGTGCTGGACGCCTCAGGCTAAACAACCAGCAGGACAGGATCACAGCCTCACACACTAGCAGACAGGTTACCTAAAGTCATACTAAGATCACAGACACCCAAAATCACACCTCTGAACTCAGCCCTGCATACTGGAGGGACAAGACCCAGCTCCACCCACCAGAGCGCAAGCACAAGTCCCTCCCACCAGGAAGCCTACACAAGCCCTTGGACCAATCTCACCCACCAGGGGGCAGACACCAAAAGCCAGAGAAACTACAACCCTGTAGCCTGTGGAAAGGAGACCACAGACACAGTAAGTTAGACAAAGTGAGACAACAGAGGAATATATTGCAGATGAAGGATCAAGGTAAAAACCTAAAAGACCAACTAAAAGAAGAGATAGGAAATCTACCTGAAAAAGAATTCAGAAGAATAATAGTAAAGATGATCCAAGATCTCAGAAATTGAATAGAGGCATGGATTGAGAAGATACAAGAAATGTTTAACAAGGACCTAGAAGAACTAAAGAATAAACAGTGATTAATGATACAATAAATGAAATGAAAAATACTCTAGAAAAAATCACTAGCAGGATAACTGAGGCAGAAGAATGGATAAGTGAGCTGGAAGACAGAATGATGGAAATCACTGCCACAGAACAGAATAAAGAAAAAAGAACAAAAAGAAATTAGGACAGTCTCAGTGACCTCTGGGACAACATCAAATGCAGCAATATTCAAACTATAGGGGTCCAGAAGAAGAAGAGAAAAAGAAAGGGACTGAGAAAATATTTGAAGTGATCATAGTAAAAAACATCCCTAACATGAGAAATGAAATAGTCAATCAAGTCCAGGAAGCACAATGAGTCCCATACAGGATAAGCCCAACGGGAAACATGTCATGACACATATTAATCACAGTAACAAAAATTAAATACAAAGAAAAAAATATTAAAAAGAGCAAGGAAAAAGAAATAAATAACATACAAGGAAATCCCCATAAGGTTATCAGCTGATTTTTCAGCAGAAACCTGCAGGTCAGAAGGGAGTGACATGCTATATTTAAAGTGATAAAAGGGAAAAACCTACAACCAAGATTACTCTACCCAGCAAGACTCTCATTCAGATTCGATGGAGATTTCAAAAGCTTTACAGACAAGCAAAAGCTAAGAGAATTCAGCACCACCAAACCAGCTGTACAACAAATACTAAAGGAACTTCTCTAGGCAGGAAACACAAGAGAAGAAAAAGACCTACAAAAACAAACACAAAACAATTTAAAAAATGGTAAAAGGAACATATATATATATTTAAATAACTACCTTAAATTTAAATGGATTAAATGCTCCAACCAAAATACATGGACTGGCTGAATGGGTACAACAACAAGACCCATATATATGCTGTCTACAAGAGACCCTTTTCAGAGCTAGGGACACATACAGACTGAAAGTGAGGGGATGGAAAAAGATATTCCATGCAAATGGAAATCGAAAGAAAGCTGGGGGGCTTCCCTGGTGGCGCAGTGGTTGAGAGTCTGCCTGCTGATGCAGGGGACACGGGTTCGTGCCCTGGTCTGGGAAGATCCCACATGTCACGGAGTGGCTGGGTCTGTGAGCCATGGCCACTGAGCCTGTGTGTCCGGAGCCTGTGCTCCGCAACGGGAGAGGCCACAACAGTGAGAGGCCTGCGTACTGCAAAAAAAAAAAAAAAAGAAAGAAAGCTGGGGAAGCAATTCTCCTATCAGAAAAAAATAGACTTTAAAATAAAGACTGTTACAAGAGATGAGGAAGGAAACTACATAATGATCAAAGGATCAATCCAAGAAGAAGATATAACAATTGTAAATATGTATGTCCCCAACATAGGGCCACCTCCATACATAAGGCAAATTCTAACAAATATAAAAGAGGAAATCAACAGTAACACAGTAACAGTGGGGGACTTCAACACCCTAATTACACCAATAGACAGATTATCCAGGCAAAAAATTAATAAGGAAACACAAGCTTTAAATGACACATTAGACCAGATAGACTTAAGTGATATTTATAGGACATTCCATCTGAAAGCAGCAGAATACACTTTCTTCTTAAGTGCCCATGAACATTCTCCAGGATAGACAACATCTTGGGGCACAAATCAAGCTTTGCTAAATTTAAGAAAATTGAAATCATATCAATAATCTATTACAACCGCAACACTATGAGATTAGAAATCAATTATGGGGAAAAAACTGTAAAAAAAAAAACACATGGAGGCTAAACAATATTTTACTAAGTAATCAATAGATCACTGAAGAAATCAAAGAGGAAATGAAAAAATACCTAGAGACAAACAACAATGAAAACACGACAATCAAAAACCTGTGGGATGCAGCAAAAGCAGTTCTAACAGGGAAGTTTATAGGAATTCAATCTTACGTCAAGAAAAAAGAAAATCTCAAACACACTATCCTTACACACAAAGCAACTAGAGAAAGAAGAACAAAGGAGACACAAAGTTAGTAGGAGGAAAGAAATCATAAAGATAAGAGCAGAAGTAAAAAAAAAAAAATGGAGATGAAGAAGACAATAGCAAAGATCAATTAAAATAAAGTTTAAAAGCTGGTTCTTTGAGAAGATAAAATTGAAAAAAATTTAGCCAGACTCATCAAGAAGAAAAAAGGAGAGCGCTCAAATCAATAAAATTAGAAATGAAAAAGGAGAAGTTACAATGGACATCACAGAAATACAAAGGATCACAAGAGATTACTAAAAGCAAATATATGCCAATACAATGGACAACCTGGAAGAAATAGACAAATTCTTAGAAAGGTACACCTTACAAGACTGAACCAGGAAGAAATAGAAAATATAAACAGACCAATGACAAGTAATGAAATTGAAACTGTGACTAAAAATCTTCCAACAAACAGAAGTCAAGGACCAGATGGTTTCACAGGCAAATTCTATCAAATATTTAGAGAAAAGCTAACACTGATCTTTCTCAACTCTTCCAAAAAATTGCATGGGAGGATCACACCCAAACTCATTCTACAAGGCCACCATCACCCTGATACCAAAACCAGACAAAGATATCACAAAAGAAGAAAATTACAGGTCAGTATCACTGATGAACATAGCCACAAAAATCCTCAACAAAATACTAGCCAGAAGAATCCAACAACACATTAAAAGGATCATGCATCATGGGATTTATCAAATATACACAAGGATGCTTCCATATACATAAATCAATCAATGTGACACACCTCATTAATAAATTGAAGAACAAAAACATATAATCATCTCAACAGATGCAGAAAAAGCTTCTGACAATGTTCAACACCCATTTATGAAAAAAACTCTCCAGAAAGTGAGCATAGAGGGAACCTACCTCAACATAATAAAGGCCATATATGACAAACCCACAGATAACATCATACTCATTGGTGGAAAGAAGAAAGCATTTCCTTTTAGATCAGGAAGAAGACAAGGATGCCCACTCTTGCCACTTTTATTCAACATAGATTTGGAAGTCGTAGCCATGTCTATCAGAGGAGAAAAATAAATAAAAGGTCCAAACTGGAAAAGAAGAAGTAAAACTGTCACTCTTTGCAGGTGACATGATACTATACATAGAAAATCCTAAAAAGCCTACAAGAAAATTACTAGATCCCATCAATGAATTTGGTAAAGTTGTAAGATACAAAATCAATGCACAGAAATCTCTTGCATTCCTGTACACTAACAATGAAAGATCAGAAAGAGAAATTAAGGAAACAATCCCATTCACCACTGCAACAAAAAGAATAAATGACCCAGGAACAAACCTACCTAAGGAGGCAGAAAATCTGTACTCAGATAACTATAAATACTGATGAAAGAAATCAAAGACTACACAAACAGATGGAGAGATATACCATGTTCTTGGATTGGAGAATCAATATTGTGAAAATGACTATACTACCCAAAGTAATTTACAGATTCAATGAAATCCCTATCAAATTACCAATGGCATTTTTCACAAAAAATATTACAATTTGTATGGAAACACAAAAGACCCTGAATAGCCAAAGCACCTTGAGAAAGCAAAACAGAGCTGGAGGAATCAAACACCCTGACTTCAGACTATACTACAAATCTTCAGTCATCAAAACAGTATGGTACTGTTATGAAAACAGAAATATAGATCAAAGTACAGAAAAACCCATACACCTATGGTCACCTAATCTATGACAGAGGAGGCAAAAATATACAATGGAGAAAAGACAGTCTCTTCAATAAGTGGTGCTGGTAAAACTGACAGTTACATGTAAAAGAATGAAATTAGAACACACCCTAACACCATACATAAAAATGAACTTAAAATAAATTAAAGACCTAAATGTAAGGCCGGATACTATAAAACTATTAGAGGAAAACATAGGGAGAACACTCTCTGGGATAAACTGTAGCAATATCCACCTCCTAGAGTAATGAAAATAAAAACAAAAGAAACAAATGGGATCTAATTAAACTTAAAATCTTTTGCACAGCAAAGGAAACCATAAACAAAGCAAAATGTCAACCCTCAGAATCAGAGAAAACATTTGCAAATGAAGTAACAAATAAGAGATTAATCTCCAAATTATATAAACAGTTCATGCAGCTCAATATCATAAAAACAAGCAACCAAATCAAAAAATGGGCAGAAGATCTAAGGAGACATTTCTCCAAAGAAGACGTACTGATGGCCAAGAAGCACATGAAAAGATACTCAATATCACTAATTATTAGATAAATGCAAATCAAAACTACAATGAGGTATAACCTCACACTGGTCAGAATGGCCATCATGAAAATGTTTACAAATAATAAATGCTGGAGAGGGTGTGGGGAAAAGGGGACCCTCCTACACTGTGGGTGGGAATGCAAACTGGTACATCCACTATGGAGAACAGTATGGAGGTTCTTTAAAAAACTGAAAATTGAGCTACCATATTTTCCACCAATGCCATTCCTAGGCATATATCCAGGGAAAACCAAAGTTGGGAAAGATACATGCATTCTAATGTTCATTGCAGCACTATTCACAATTACCAGGATATGGACGCAACCTAAATGTCCATTAACAGAAGAGTAGGTAAAGAATACGTGGTACACACATACGATGGAATATTACTCAGTCATAAAAAAAGAACAAAATAATGCCTTTTGCAGCCACATGGATGGACCTCAAGATTGTCATACTGAGTTAAGTAAGTCAGACAGAGAAAGACAAATATATAATACCACTTATATGTGGAATCTAAAAATGGCTACAAATGAACTTATCTACAAAACTGGAATAGAGTTACATATGTAGAAAATAAACTTATGGTTACTGGGGTGTAAGGGTGGGTGAGGGACAAACAGGAAGATTGGGATTGACACATATATACTATTATATATAAAATAAATAACTAATAAGGACCTACTATTTAGCACAGGGAAGTCTACTCAATACTCTGTAATGGCCTATATGGGAAAATAATCGAAAAAAGAGTGGATATATTTATTTATATAACAGATTCACTTTGCTGTATACCTGAAACTAACATAACATTTTAAATCAATTATATGCTAATAAAAATTTTAAAAAAGAAGGATAATGTAAGAAACTCTATAAATATATACTTTTTTTCTCTTAGTTTCTTTAAAAAGCATAACATTATATAAGGCAATATTTATAGCTATTGCTTTTTAACATATATAGATGAAATATGTATAACAATAACAGCACAAAGTGGGAAAAGGAAATAGCACTAGATAGGACCTAATTT
>RJWK010008065.1:0-48419 GCA_004363435.1 Platanista minor
GACACAGACCTACTAGAGAATGGACTTGAGGATATGGGGAGGGGGAGGGGCAGGCTGTGATAAAGTGAGAGAGTGGCATGGACATTTGTACACTACCAAACATAAAATGGATGGCTAGTGGGAAGCAGCCGCATAGCACAGGGAGATCAGCTCGGTGCTTTATGATCACCTGGATGGGTGGGATGGGGAGGGTGGGAGGGAGGGAGACGCAAGAGGGAGGAGATATGGGAACATATGTATATGTATAATTGATTCACTTTGTTATAAAGCAGAAACTAACACCACTGTAAAGCAATTATACTCCAATAAAGATGTTAAAAAATAAAATAAAATAAAATAAAAAAATATGTTTCTAAGATGTATTCATGTTGCTCCAAATAGCTGAGGTTTGCTCGTTTTCATTGCTGCCTTATATTCCTTTGTGTAAATGTCTTCTAATTTATATATCCATTCACCAGTCTACAGACATTTAAGATGTTTGAGTTGTTGGAGGTTTTGTGCTGTACCAAACATGCTCCTAGAAACATTCCCACATGCATCTCATGCAAGAAGCTCTCTGGGCATTGCTGGGTCAGTGTATATTCAAATGTCCAGTTTCACAAGATAAGGTCTAACTGCGTTCCCACATTCTCCCTTTAAGTGTCTGGTTACCTGTATTATTATTCCCCATTACTCACTCCCGAACCCATAATGGGATTTATTATAAATCTCTCCTGATATCTGTGGCACGCAGTGTCTTGCTGTAGAGGACACCTCCCTGCCAAGTGACTTGCATTGACTAAAGGAACATGAGAAGAAGTGCCAAGTACCTTATCTAAGCAGGAACTCTAAGAGCCATCACAAGGTTCCGCCTTTGCTCTTTTTCCCTCTGCCATGAGATTCTCATGTCCCAGATGGGAGCTCTTCCATCCGTCTAGATCCTAAGATGAAGATACATGGAGCAGAGCTGCAACCAACATAAATGACAAAAGATTTTGAGTGAGAAATAAAACTTTGTTATTATAAGCCATTGAGTTTGGGGGCTGTTTGTTACTGCATCATCATACAGCAAAACCTGACTGATACAAGATGTCCCACTAATATTTATTGAGTATTTCCCATATGTCAGGCACGTTCTGGGTTCTGTGAAAGCAATGATGCCCAAGAGGGACAACGTTCGTGGCCTCATGGAGTTCAAACTCTACCAATAAGCATCAGGTCCCAAAGGCTCCAGATATTTCCTAGTATAACTCTCAGGGACAAATTCATTGGTTAGGACTCTTTCCACCAGAAGCGACATGCTTGATAAAGAAACATGTCCACTGATTCTCAGAAAGTCCAAAAATTACACTTGCAGCTGGGACAGATCCAGAAGCAAATAATTTACTCAGGGCCCATTCCTTCTATTTTCTCTGTCTCTCAGCTCTGTTTTCCTCTGTGTTTGTCTTAGTTCTCAGACAGCCTCTTCTCTCGTAGTGGCAAGCTGGCCACCACTAACTAGATCTAGGGCACTCCTTCGTAGCTCTAAGACCACCAATTCAAACAAAGGTCCTGGGCCTGACTCCCAGAGCCAGATTGGGCCACAAGCCCATCCCTGAACCAATCAATGTCCAGGGAGATTAAAATACATTTATTGGCCCAGACCTGGGTCATGTGCCACTCCTGGACCTGGATGGGATCACCTTACCCAAATTATGTAGGTCAAGAACATGGTAGGGGTGGATGCCCTCAGGAAAAATTAGGGCACTCTTACTAGAAGGGGAAACAGATGCTGGACAGGCAAACCACAAATTTCCCTAAGCAATTTCATTCCCCTTGACAATGGTACACTGGAACCATAGAAATTGGCTTATGAGAGACAATTGTACATCCCTTCCAAACTCCATATTCAGTGGCATCACACTGGTGTGAAATCACCACCATGAAAGTATTTACAACATAGGAATAGACAAGCACTACACATCAGGGCTTTCATTTTCCCAGAGGTTGTTACACATTTACTAACACACCACCGCCCCAAACCTAAGTTTCCTATTGGTTATAGTTCCAGCTCTGCTCCTGTCACAGTGTCATCTGGACAAGTCCCTGGCCCTCTCTGGGACTTGATTTTTCCCAATTGTAAAGTGAAGAAGTTAAGCTCACTCCTTCTGAAGGTATCCTCCATCTCTGACATCTGTGAGACCCTGAAGCGTGTGTGGGTGGGTGTGTGCAGGCGCGTGCGTGCACACATGCACGGAAGTTTCTATTTGCTTTCTCTGCATCATAAATCACAAATGCAGTCCTTGGCTATAAACTCCAATATAATTTGGTGAGCTGTACCCCTTGACTTGGGCTATTAAATCATTTTCCCTCCAAAGGTACACATGTTGTGGCATAAGGAGCAAACTGCTGACAGATGGTGGAGAAAATTCACAGGCCCATAACTGAGACTTATTTTCATACATACATGCCAGTTTGAAATCTAATTGCCAATAAAATAATACTGTGATACTGCCACATCTAATGCCTTCGCCACTCTCCAAAGTTACACTTGAATCTGCTAGTAAATTCTAATCTCCCAGAGAAAAATATTTCCCCCTCTCCATCGGAAAAGCAGTGCAATAAATCCACGTACAGTAGTTCATTTTCAAATGCGAGCCTCCGTTCCCTGGTCCCCAAAGAGCCCTCACTTGGCTAATGTTAGTGCCTGCCTGAGAGCTGTAGATATTCTTTGTTTACTTGACAGAGCACAGATGTGGCTTGGCAAGTCGGCAATGAGATCTTTAGCAGAGAAATGCTCTGATGGGCCAGGTTCCTCCCCCTTTTGGAATGACCCAGTACTATGCTTTGGAGATATTTTACCCCAACTGTGGGAAAGTGGCCAGAGACCCAGCACCACCTGCTGAGCAAGGGAAGGTGCAGGAGCCCCGATCTCCCCTCCCTGCTTTTCTATTTTCACTCTCCTGATGAAAAGGTTGGATGATAGATCGATCCAGATCAATTGGGGCTGTAAATAAAAAATGGGCTTTCAGTGGGATGAAGGCGTGCAGGGGCAGGGTTCATTTGTGTCTACTGAAAAACGCAAACTTTCACCCAAACCACAAGCCTGCTGCTAATAGCAGTAATAGCCATCCTTCACACATCAGAGCTTTGCCTGGTTTACAAAGAAATCGTTATTGCGGGCTGAATCTATGCCAGGTCTGTGCTGAGCTCAGAAAGGGTGTGGTAAATACAGTGAATATGGTCCTTGCCTACACAGTCTTTACATTAGCCCTGGCAGGTGGATTATTATTTTTCCCATTTTACAGACAGTAAACTGAGGCTCAGAGTGGCTAAGTAATTCTTCCTTCAAGATGCACAGTGATGAGCAGTGGTGAGATTCAAACTCAGATTGTCTGACTTAACTCCAAGTCCAGTTATTTTGTAACAAGGATTAAGTGAGACTAACTACGGAAGCTCTAAAAAGTTCAGTTCCCTTTCTCCCACCCCAGCCCTACCTCCACCTGTGGTCTTAGTTCTTCCACCTGAGACCATATCTTTCCCACCTCCCACATACAGGCCTTTAAATATTTGAAGATTGCTATCACAGTCTCCTGAGGCTTCCTTTTCCCACGCAAAACACACTCAGTTTCTTCAGAAATTCCCCAAATCATCACCTGACATCTAGATCACTACTTCTCAAATGGTAGTGAGCACGGGAAGCATCTAGAGAATTTGCTGAAATGCAAATTTTGACTCAGGAGTTCTGGATGGGGCCTGAACATCCGCATCTCTAATCACCTCCCAGGGGATGCAGATGCTGTTGGTCCATGGACCGCACTTTGAGTAGCATCCACAGGGCACAGACCTGCGCTGTCCAATGTTGACAGCCACTGGCCACATGGGGCTATTGAGCACTTGAAGTGTTGCTAGTGCAACTGAGGATCTCAATTTTTATTACACTTAATTTTAATTATTTAAATTTTAAATTTAAAAACAAAAGCAGTATGAAATATTTTCCCACTAATTACGCACTTTTGTTTCGGTTTCATTTTGACCACTGAAAATTTAGAGTCTGAACTGAGATGTGCTGGAAGTGTAAGATACACACTGGATTTCAAAGACTTAGCACTTAAGGGGAAAAAAGAATAATACCTCATTAATAATTTGGTTATATTGATTACATGCTGAAATGATAATGTTTTGGATACATTGGGTTATCTAAAATATAATACTGGCTACTAGAAAATTTTTAATTTTAGACAGATAGATATATAGACAGATAGAGATGGCTTGCATTATATTTCTGTTGCACAGCCATGGTCTAAATCATTCGCCAGCCTGACCACTTTTTTTCTGGCTGAGCTCCATCTTACCAACATTCCACTGATACGTGGTCTAGACACTGTACTCAAACTGATACCACCTGAGGTCTATTGGGTTGTTTTGCGTGAGTATGGGGGGCAACCACATCACACCAACCCCTGTGTCTTTTTGGCATGACCTGACATTCATCCAGCTCTCCTCTAGCCCCAACATCTATAGTCTAGATTTATCATTATTAAGACAGTACAGTTTTCCCTATTCAGTCTCTCCTGTTTGCTTCAGCCCATTCTTCCTGCCACTAAGGGTCTCCCTTCCATCTTGATTCCCTTATTCAACATTTCCTTGTCAGCTTCACAGCTCCCTCATATTTGGTAAGTTTGCCTTCATGTCTTAAACCAGAGCAGCAATTAAATTGTTAAAGGAGAAAGGCCACATCTAGAGATTTATCTCAGACCCCCAGAGCCCTGCTTTCAGAACGACAGCAACCCATTCATCAACACCCTTTGGGTACCACACTCCACTCTACCATCTGTGCTATCCCCCAAACCCACTTCTTCCTCTATCTGTAGCAAGGTAAAAGAGCTTGTCCACAGTCCAGCTGAAATTCCATTTCCCAAAAACTTCCATAGGGAAATAACCATGGATGTATGAGAAAATACAGCCAAAAGGAAGTTTGTAACAGTGCTATTTATAATAGAAAATAGTAAGGAACAACTTCTATGATGTCTACAACAGGAATTGGTTAAAATAGAGTATGGTAAGTCCACCTACTGTAATGATCTACATACATCTAAAAAATGATGTTATAGAAAAATATTTAACGACATGGAAAATTGTCCTCAATATATTTAAGTGTTAAAAGCATGTAACAGAACAGTATGTAAAGAACAATAGTAGTTTTGTTTTTGTTTTTTGTTTTTTGTTTTTTTTTGCGGTACGCGGGCCTCTCACTTGTTGTGGCCTCTCCCGCTGCGGAGCACAGGCTCCGGACGCGCAGGCTCAGCGGCCATGGCTCATGGGCCCAGCCGCTCGGCGGCATGTGGGATCCTCCCGGACCGGGGTACGAACCCGTGTCCCCTGCATCGGCAGGCGGACTCTCAACCACTGCGCCACCAGGGAAGCCCAGAACAATAGTATTTTTAAGTATGTATTTATATTAAGTTGGAAAGAGACTGGTGCAAAAACATATCAAAATGGTAAACATGGTTATCTCTCGATGATGGAATTGAAATCACTTTTATTTTCCATGCCAAGTGTTCTGCTTACATTATCTTGTTTAATACTTGCTGCAACTCTGTGGAATAGGTAAAATCATCTTCATTTTACAAGAAGACCAAAACCAAAGCTCATAGAAGTTATCCAGCCTGTTCCAGGCCCCTCCGGAGGAAGCACAGGGCCATTGGCGATCCAGTCCCCCTGGCTAAGTCCAAGGCTCTTCCCCATGACCCACAGTCTCCCTCCTATGGGGTAGGGCCTGGAGGGTTCTGTAAGTATGGGATATCCAGATTTCAGCCAAATGTCTGATTACAGCCATTCCTTCAATCTGTGCTTTAAATCTATTCCCCTCTCACCTACTTGAGGACATAGCTTTAGCTATCTTTCCCCTCTCTCCCATTTCATCATATGCCTCCTCACTACTGATCATTCCTTTCAGCATACAAACATGCTCTTATTATTTATTTGTTTATTCATTCATTCATTGGTTTATTTATTTAAAAAAAAAAAAAAAAAAAAAAAACAGCCTCCCCTAACCTCACTTTTCCCTCCAGGTACCACCTCATTTCTCTCCTTCCGTTTAGAGCAAAACTCCTTGAAAAGGAGCACAAGGGAGTATTCAACAAATGGTAACAATTTTTAGGAACCCCATCAAACATGGAAACGAGATGACAGGGTGGCCAGCTTTGCAAGACACAATTATCTCATTTGCTGCTCAGAGCCAACGACAGGACATTCTGCCATTTTACAGCTGATGCCCATTTGCGAGGAATAGCTGACCTGGCAGAAGCAGCTTCAAACCTGGGGCCCCTGGTTCCCAGAGGACATCTACAGAGAGAATATGAAGAGACTCCCAGGACCCAACCCCCAGAACATACCCCGCCTCTTTTAGAAGAGCAGCAGTGACGGCTCCTCCCCAGGATGAGTATCAAACCCAATCCAGCCTATTGTGTAAATCATAAGAGTATCATCATTTCACACTTTCTGAGCACTTCTGTTACTGCCTAATGTAAGCGCATAGTCTCTGACATCAGACAGACCTGCATTTGAACCCTAGCTCTGCTACTTACCATCTGTATGACCTCGGGAAAGTTTTCTAACCTCTGAACCTCCATTTCCTCAATTGTAAATAAATTGTCATGAATCAACAGAAACGACAAAAGCACACTGAAAACCTGGTGCCTAGCACACAGATGTCCCTAAAACCGTACTGATTAACAGTAGCTATTGACCTCACCACAGCACTGCACTTCAGGGTAATGTAGTGGTAGGGTCCCTTTCTGAGGGGACTGGCCCTCCAGACAAATGCCACCTTCAATGAGATGTTTCCCTTTTGGTCACCAGCCTATCTCCTGTATAGGGTGAAGCCTCTGGTCTCACGTCATACAGAAGAACACAAAACTCTGTTAGAGTACAGTGGGATTAATTCCCGTGCAAAAGCTACCATGGGATTATAGGAGCACATTAGGATTGTAGTGACATAATTCAAAAGGATTCTAGGGGGTTGACTCTAATTCAAAAGGATTCTAGGGGGTTGACTCCTAGGTACTCAAGCTTCTGAAGACTTGATTATCTCCATAAGAGCATGGCTACTCCCAGGTAGCCCCATAAAAGCAACTCCTCTCCAGGGCACACAGTGCTGTCTGAGATCCTGCTATTACACCCAGTGATACAACTTCCCTCCTGCCCCTGAGCACACATTGTGGACACAGAACTTTCTCTGCAGAGACCTTCCAAGACCAGGCCCCACCATCACTGTGTGCCACACCCTGCCTGGAGGAGAAGGCCTAGTAATTCTTTGCTCTCCCCAGGGATGGGGCTCCTCCCCATCTTCCTCGGCTACATCTAAAGGGGCTAGAATCTGCAGCAGTCCTCTGTGTTTGCTTTACTGACATCTGGGGAGGGTACGTTCTCTGGTTGAGGGCCAACTTGGTTAGAGGAAAAAGAATCTGATCTTGGTTTCTCCTTTGGACTAAGAGAGAATCCTCTGACTCCATGCCTGAGAAGGAGGGGTCTACCCCTCAGTGCTCACAGCCACCTGCAGACCGCTGTCCCCCTACAAACTTTCAGCAAAGTCTCTTGCTCCTGGCATTTCCCAACCTCATCACCATCTACCATGTTTCCCAAATTGTGTTCCACAGATACTAATCCTACAAAATGCTTCACTGACCAGAGGCTCCATGGTCCCATATGTTTGGGAATCACAAATCCTATACCTCCATCCTGCAGATTCACCAGATACAGAGGTGTATTAGAAACTAGGAGAATTTCGTAGTAAAGATACCTGGCATTTCCCAAACTTCCTCCTCCACAGAACCTTTGTCACAAGAACGCCTATTAACATTTGCTTGAATTGGAACTCAGTAGAACACACTTTGGGAAATATTCTACCAGCCTATGTGACACTCTCTCCCTCTCCTAGTAGCCTCACCACCTGGCACAGATTCTCCTTCTGCTTGCCTCCCTTCCTCCACAGCCCTTCTCCACTTTGCCGCTTCTTCAGGTGTAGTAGAAATGACTTTCTACTTGCTCAGTATCCTTTATTCTTCTTCTGATAAAAATACCCTGGACTTCCCTGGTGGCGCAGTGGTTGAGAATCCGCCTGCCATTGCAGAGGACGTGGGTCTGATCTCTGGTCCAGGAAGATCCCACATGCCGCGGAGCAACTAAGCCCGTGCGCCTAGAGCCCGTGCTCCACAACAAGAGAAGCCACCACAATGAGGAGCCTGTGCACCGCAACGAAGAGTAGCCCCGCCTCGCAGCAACTAGAGAAAGCCCGCACGCAGCGACGAAGACCCAACACAGCCCCAAAAATTAATTAATTAATTAAAAAATAATAATACCTCATTTTCTTCTGGGACTATCCCTCCTCCCCCACCCTCAGACCATGTGGTTCAGCTCTAAAGGTTAAGTGTGACTCAGGCCTAACCAACAGCACTGAATTCCCCTGGCCAAAGTAATCAGATAATGCATGGGCTGGGAATACCAGCCAGGTCAGTAAGACCCAGCTCCAAAGTCTTTGCTGAAGCTTCAAGAAAAAGGAGCTCTGACTTCTGCTGGCATTGCTTAGAAAGTAGGATGTAATCACAGAGAAGCTGTTGGCCATCTTGTGGAAAACCTGCCTGAGAAGTAAACTAACACAAAAGAAAGCAAAGCCTCCAGGTATTCCTGATGATAAAATGGATCTAGAATGCTTGGTTTCTTATACTTTTCAGTTACAAGAGTCACTAAATCCCTCCCTTTTCCCAAATCTAGTTGTGTTGAATTTCTGTTACCTGTAACCAAGTCAGTCATAATAATAGCAAATATTTGTTTAATGTTTATTAGGTTCCATGCACTGTTGTATATGCTTAACATAGATTTTTAAATTTAATCCTAATAAATATTAAGATATCAATATTAATATCATTGTTTATTCTATAGTTGAAAAACTCAAGGCGCAAAGAGGTTAAGTAATTTGGTACGGTCCACAGAACCAGTAAATGGCAGACCCCGGATCTGGATCCAGACCATGGCCCCAAGCCCATCTTCTTAAGCACAAAGCTATCCACTTCTACAAGTATAATTAAGAACTCTAAACAATGCAGCAGTCTCTCAGCCCAAACACTGCGCCCTATCCTACCCTTAATCAGAAGGAGTTTCAGTGGCTGATTAATTAAGGAAAAGTTGGCCTCAAGTAATCCCAGGATCAGAAAACCCTTTCAAGTACCAACCAAATTCCCAACTCTTGTCAGCTCCCAATCAAACGCCACACCTCAGCTCTTCTGAAGTCTCTCTCTTACTTTAGATTCCCTCTGATGTGATTTTCTTCAACAGCATCCTTCTCAACTCAAAATTTCTTTTCAGGTATTCACTCCTGCAACACAACTCTTAGAGTAAGGCCAGGCAGCCCTCCCTTCCAGGGCTAACCATGGACAGGTATCCTTGACCCCCTACTGCTCCCTTCCCTGGGAGCTGACTCCTTCAGTTTAATTGTCCCAAAACGGAAAAATGACTTGGTATATTAGAGTAGCACAGTATGATGAGATACTCTGTAACTAATTTACATGACGCTACCAAGGTGCTATAGCAGCAAAAGGAAATACTAGTATTCAGTGTAAAAAGTGGCATACAAAGTTGTGTGTGAAGCAGAATCTGATACGTGAATACAGAGAGATCAACAGGTAAATGATTACGACTGGCAGGAAATCCATGAAAAGACTGGCATGTGTCCTTTCCCAGTGGAACAATGGTGATCGTTTGCTTGTGTCTTTCTACACCTTTTTATTTTTCTAGTTTTCAACTTGTAAGTATGACTTTTAAGTGAAAAAATATTTTTTTTAAATATTGAAAATCACGTGAGACTGCAGAAAATTGACTACTTAATTTAAACTATTTTTAATAACCATCCGTTGTTGTCTAACCTCCAAATATTTTTTTAAAGACCTCTATACTTACCGCCTCCACTTTCCTCACCCATAACCCCATCACTCCTCCCCTTTTGCTTTCTGACTTTTCTCTACAACATTCTCCTAAAGAGCCCCTCTGGAACATTGCCAAGTCAACTGGCACATTTCTGATCCTCTGCATCAGATAATACTGTTGATCACCATTCACTGTTTTAATGGAAAATGTTTAAGTGGTGATGATAGTATAATGAACTCCCATGAATCCATCCCCCAGCTTTGACCATTATCAACTCTCGGCCAATCTTGTTTCATCTATATCCCACTCACTTCTCCCACCTGTTTTTTTTTTTTTTTTTTTACATGTTATATTACATACATCACATTTTCTCAAGTTTTCTAAAAAAATTATTTTCCAATTTGATGAGGAATAGATGCACATTGTGGAAAACATAGAAATTCAGAAAAGTAGCACAATTAGATAAGAATTCCTTATTTATTTATTTTTTTTAGCCCAGGATACCTGCAACCACTGTACCCAGTGGAGGGCCCTGAGTAGCATGACGGTCAAAAGCAGGATTCCCTGCGGGATCTCCCACTGGGTGACCCCTGGGCACAGAGCTTGGCCTCTCAAGAGCCTGCTTCACTACCCCAGTAAGTATTCTTTTGGTTGTAAATAATAAAAAACCCAGCTCAAATCAACTTAACTAGTTTATGGAATGAGGAAATCCAGAGTGCAATAGTTTCAGGCATGGCTGTTTCTAGGAATTCAAATAACGTCACCTGAGTCATATGTTTCAGGATTTGGGGTGGGAAAAGTGGGGAAAAACAAGAGCTCTGGTTGCACAGTCCACCACAAAGAGCCAGAAGAAAAATGATGGCTCATATTCCCATTACTCAAAATAATCACACTTGGATGTTTTAGTATATTTGCTTCATCTCTTTTCCATGCACGTCTTATCCTGCTTACATGCAAATTCTGAACCAGTCACGTACTGCATCCTACAAGGTGCAATGAAGAACTGGATATTTTCAACAGCTTCATCACAAGAAGTAACCACTGCATGAATACGTTACTTGCAGTCATTGCAAGTGGATGTCCAGGAGAGCATGTCTGTAATGCCTGCCCTGGCTCTCTAGAGCTGCCATTCTACAGCAGCAGTGCTGCCAACAGAACTTTCTACAATCACCCATACTGTACAATATGGTAACCACATAAATATTTTGTTCGTTTGGATGCTATAATAAATAGAATTGTTTTCTTAATTTCATTTTCAGATTGTTCACTGCTAGTATTTTGTATTTTGATCTCGTATCCTGTAATCTTGATAAACTGGTTTATTAGTTTTAATAGTTTTTTTATTTCTTTTTCTTGCCTAACTGTCCTGGCTAAAATACAAGTGATGAGAGCGGACATCCTTATGTTGTTCCTGATCTTAGAGGGAAAGTGTTCAGTCTTTCACCATTAGGTATGATGCTAGTGGTGGGTTTTTCATGAATGCAGTTTATTAGGTTGAGAGAGTCCCCTTCTGAATATAGCTGCCAAAACAAATTCCCACAAACTGGGTGGCTTAAAACAAAAGAAACGGGGGACTTCCCAGGTGGTCCAGTGGTTAAGACTCCATGCTCCCAATGCAGGGGGTCCGGGTTTGATCCCTGGTCAGGGAACTAGATCCCACATGCAGGCCACAACTAAGAGTTCATGTGCCGCAACTAAGGAGGCTGCCTGCCGCAACTAAGACCTGGCAGAACCAAATAAATAAATAAATAAATATTTTTTAAAAACGAAAAAAATGTATTCTCTCACAGTTCTGGAGGCCAGAAGTCTGAAATGAAAGTGTCACAGGGTCATGCTTCTTCCAAAGGCTCTAGAGAAGAATCCTTTGTTGCCTCTTCAAGCGTTTGATGACTGCAGGCATTCCTTGGCTTGTGGCTGCATCACTCCAATTTCTGCCTCCAACTTCACGTGGACTTCTTCCCTGTGTCTTTGTGTCTTTTCCGTCTCTTAGAAAGATACTCATCATCGGATTTAGGGCCCACTTGGGTAATCCAGAAATCATCTCATCTCTAGATCCTCAACTTAATTACATCTGCAAAGACACTTTTTCCAAATAAGGTGACAGTCACAAATTCTGGGATCTGGACATTTGTGGGGTGGGAGGACCAGGCAACCACTACATCTTCTATTCCTAATCTGAAATTATGTTTCAAATTCCTAGTATGAAAAAGTGCTGGATTTTGTCAAGTGCTTTTTCTGTGTCTACAGAGATGATCACATGGTTTTTGTCTTTTATTCTATGAATTGATATATTACACTGTTTGATTTTCAGATGTCAACCAATCTTGCAATCTCGGATAAATCCCACTTGATAATGGTGTATAATCCTTTTTATATGCTGCTGGATTTGATTTACCAGCATCTTATTTGCATCTATATTCACAAAGGATACTGATCTGTAGTTTTATTTTCTTGTGTTGTCTTTTTCTGGTTTTGGTATCTAGGTAATAAGGTATCTGGTGTCATAGACTGTGTTGAGAAGTGTTCCCTCCCTTCTGCTCTTTGGAGGAGTTTGTGATTGGTATTAGTTTCTCTTTAAATATTTGGTAGAATTCACCAGGGACACCATCTGGTCCTGGTATTTTCTTTGTCAGAAATTTAATCACCAATTCAATTTCTTCTTGTTATAGGTCAATTCAGAATTTCTATTTCTCTTGAGTCAGTTTTGGTAGTTTGTGTCTTTCTAGGAATTTGTCCATTTCATCTAGACTATCTAATTTGTTGGCATACAGTTGTTCATAGTATTCCCTGACAATCCAGTTTATTTCTGTAAGATCAGTATTGATGTTCTCTTTTCCACTCCTGATTTTAGTCACCTGATTCTTCTCTCTTTCTTTCTTGGTCAGTCTAGTCAACGGTTTATCAATTTTGTTGATCTTTTCAAAGAACCAGCTTGCAGTTTCATTGACTTTATTGTTTTTCCATTCTCTATATTAAGTTTACTAAGACTTGTTTCATGGTCCAGCATATAGTCTGAACTGGAAGATGTTCCATGTGTACTTAAAAAGAACATGTATCTTGTTTTTGTTGGATGGAGTGTTCTATAGATAACTGTTAGGCCAAGTTGGTTTAGAGTATTGTTCAAACTTAATTTTGTTGATCTTCTGCCTCATATTATCCATTATTGAAAGTGGAGTACTGAAGACCCCCAACTATTATTGTTGAATTATCTATTTCTCACTCTAATTCTGCCAGGGGTTTTTCCTCCCTTCATGTTTTCAAAGTTCTGTTGTTAGGTGCATATATTTTTATAATTGTTATATCTTCCTGATGGATTGACCTTTTTATGATTATAAAATGTCCTTCTTTGTCTCTAATAACAAGTTCTGTCTTAAAGTCTATTTTGTCTGACAATAGTACAGCCACACCAGCTCTCTTTTGGTTATTGTTTGCATGGTATATATTTTCCATCCTTAACTTTCAACCTACTTGTATCTTTGAATCTTAAGTGTGTCCCTTTTAGATATCCCACAAGTTTATTTTAGAGTAAATACCAGGACTTCTCTGGTGGTCCAGTGGTTAAGACTTTGCCTTCCAATGCAGGGAGTGCGGGTTCGATCCCTGGTCGGGGAGCTAAGATCCCACATGCCTCATGGCCAAAAAACCAAAACATAAAACACAAGCAGTATTGTAATAAATTCAATAAAGACTTTAAAAATGGTCCACATCAAAAAAAATCTTAAAGCAAATACCAAACACCATATCATTTCATCTGTAAATCCTTCAGTACGTATCTCTAAAGGATTAGGACTTTAAAAAAACAGACACAATATCATCACATCTAAAAAAAAAGTCACATAATTTCTTAATATCAACAAATACCCAATCAGTAATCAGCATTCATTCTTGAAATTCTCACCTTACAGGCTCCTAGACAGTGCTCTCCTGGTCTCCTGCTATATCACAAAGTGCTCTCGTCTTTCCATGGGCTACAATTCTAGTCTAAAACTTCAAAAGTTGTTGCTCTTCCCTAAAATCCTGTCCTCAGCACTCTGATCTGTCTCCACACTCTCTCAGGCATCTCATCCTTTCCTAGGGTACCAACAATCAGCTCAACACAGGAGACATCCAATACTCCTGTCCTCTTGGTCACCTGCCTACTACCTCCTTCCTATAGGTGACAGTTCCCCTTGGCCAACACTTCCTGCCTCTGCCAAGTCCTCTCCAATAGATCCTTGGGGTTTCATCTCTCTTAACGCCCCCTACCTGCAGGGAATCCTTGTCACCACTGCTCTTAACGCCCCCTACCTGCAGCGAATCCTTGTCACCACTTGTCTCATTATCAGCATGTTCTCAAAATCCTCCTCTCACAGTTCCCTAGGTTTGTACAAGGTTTGGCATCTTATTTGAGTCTTAAAACGTACATGAGGTAGTGGTGGACAACAGAAGTTAATTTAGTTACCCAAGGATGCACAGTTGGTGTAGTTGAGACCCCAATCAGGTCTACCCATCTTCGAGTTGCTCCACTCTGCTTATTAGCAGATGTGAAGTAATTCACCAGCCTTCTGGAGGAAGCCAAGATGACGGACGATGCCACAGTCCTTACCTTCCAGGAAATTTTGATGGGAGCCAAGAGGCAAATAGGACAAAAGTCTATTTTGTTAAACAGATTTAAAGCTCAGCAAAGGCAGCAGCAAAAGAGACAAGAGAGAGATTCTCCAGGCAGTTGACGGTGCCATTAGCTATAATACAGTTATCAATGTTGGGCCCTAGGGACTGCATTTAAAAGCTATTCCAATCAGCCATGAAGAAGCAGGACCAAGGGGATCAGCCTAGAAGGCATGGCTTGGATAGGGCAAGAGGGGGAGGAGTCTGAGGTAAGAGGAGAAAAGGCTAGGTGAAAGACACTGCGGAGGGTTTGAGCTGCCAGGATGATGACTTTGCACTTAATTTAGCAATGGCTGTGTTTCTATTTGTTTAGAAACTTCATGCGATAGAAGTTCATAAGACATACTGGTGCAGGGCCTGAGTTTGGCTAAGATCTGAAACTCGCTGTTTAAGTTTCTCCACTAATAGACAACTCTTCATGATGGGCCCTATTCTAAGCACCTCATATATAGTAACTCACTTAATTCTCAAAACTCTATAAGGTCAGTATTTTTATCTCCGTATTATAGATGAGAAAACAGAGACACAGTAAAGTTAAATATCTTTCTCAAGGTCCCATGGCTAGTAAGTGATGGAGCCAGGGTTCAAACCCAGGCCAACTGGTCTCAGAGTCTATGCTCTAAACTAATACACTCTGCCACTTCCCCACCAGGCCATTCATCCTTGGCCAGCTGCTATATCCATTCTAATTTTGGTTTCCTCATTTCAAACTGAGTCAGTGTTCTCTAAAGTCCTTCCCAGGGCAGGAAGGCAGAAGCACATAGCCTGATGGTAGACCAGCCCTCATCTCCCCTGCCTGATGAGATCCCAGTAAAATGACAGTGAGAGAATTTAAAAGGCATAAACCCAATATGACAAAGAGAACAGAGGTGGGACATCAATGGAAAAGGAACTTCATGTATTTCTAGAATACAGAAACTGGCTGGAAATGGATGGAGTCCGACGGAAGCAGCAGCAGTCCAGAACACATGAGAATGTCGTTACAGACAATTAGGAGGCTGTCTTGCCATGTCCAACCACAGAGAGGTTCAAGATTCAAAGTTACCAAGTAAGAAGAAGGGTGAGAAGGTAGATCAGGGAATGAATAGAGGGGGTTAATCTGAAGTCTTTATAAGGCTCATTACCCCTCCTATACCACTCCATGTTCAGTGGGGCCCTACATCAAAGCGTGCATCACCCAGTGACAAGGAAGAACGCACTCTCGGGGGCTGGAATGAACTCTCTGGGACGACCAAAGACAGCTCATGGGGGTGCTGCAGCCTACACCTATGGCACTCGGGCTCTTCCAGGGTAATAGCTTCCTGTTCACCCACCACAGGGGAACCCTGCAAGCCCTACGTCCTCAGAGCTCCCGAGCTGCTCCTTCTTAAATATGAATGGACAACTCAGAATTGCCAGACATTTGAGGCAAGCTGCCAACATGAAAGCAAGAAACTAAGAAATACAGAAAAACAGATCCACAAGGAAGCTATGATAATTCAGCATAGAGAAGAGCAGAGAGATTCAAGAAGCTACTTCATTCATGAAGCAAGAAACATAAAACATGAAACAAGTACAAGATACAGTGAAAAACAGAATAAGAAAGGGCTGTTGGAAATTTAAAATGAGATTATCAAAATATAATTTTCCATAGGAAGGGTTGAAAGGTAAAGTCAAGGAAATTCTCCATATAGAAAAACAGAGACTATGTACAAAAACAGGAGAAGGAGAGGGACTTCCCTGGTGGCGCAGTGGTTAAGAATCCGCCTGCCAATGCAGGGGACACAGGTTCAAGCTCTGGTCCGGGAAGATCCCACATGCCGCGGAGCAATTAAGCCCGTGTGCCACAACTACTGAGCCTGCACTCTAAAGCCTACAAGCCACAACTACTGAGCCCACATGCCACAACTACTGAAGCCTGCCTGCCACAACTACTAAAGCCCATGCGCCTAGAGCCTGTGCTCTGCAACAAGAGAAGCCACCAAAATGAGAAGCCTACGCACCGCAACAAAGAGTAGCCCCCGCTCACTGCAACTAGAGAAAACCTGTGGGCAGCAACGAAGACCGAACGCAGCCATAAATAAATAAATAAATAAATTGATTTTTTAAAAATACAGGAGAAGGAGAGAATACAGTGATTAATCTAAGAGATCCAACATTTGGCCAACAGGAGTTTGAGAAAGAAAAACGAGAGGAGAAGGACTTCTCCACAGAGGAGTCTTCTGATAGGGACCCAACAGGCATTCCAGACACAGGGAACAGCACACACAAGACACAGAGGCCTGAGAGTATGAGCTGTTTATGGAGCTGCAAGCAGTTCTGTGTGACAGAGGATAGAATATCCAAGAGGAAAGGCAGGGAGATGAGATCTCAGAAGTAGAACCTGAAAGGCCTTGAATACCACACAGGAAGTTTGGTCTTTAACCTGCAGACTTTTGAGGACTTTTTAAGCAGAGAGGCAAGATGATCAGGTTTTCAGTAAGGAAAGATTAGCCTAGATTCCAAAATATGGGAGATGAACTATTCTAGATATCAATGGCTGTGTAACAAATAGCCCCAAACTCAGTGGCTTAAAACAATAACAATATTTGCTGGCAAATCTGTAATTTGGACAGGTCTCAGTGGGGACAGTAGTCTCTGCTCCATGTGGCATCAGCTGGGGAGACTCAAATGCTGGAAGTGACCCGGTGGCTTGGGGGCTGGAATCACAAAATGGCTGCTGCGGCTCCTACCTCACATCCTTTGGGAAAAGTAAGAGAATCGCTTTCCCTAGATTCCCAGCAGATGTCTCATCAAGTCTCATGGAATCTGACTGGGTCACAAATGTACATCCCTGAACCTATCACTGTGGCCCAGGCAATGCAGTACACTGATGGGCCCAGCTTTGGCTACATGCTCTCCCTCCCAACTTGAGCTGGAGAGGAGCCCCACCCTTGCTTGGATTGAGAATGACAAAGGGGAGCATCTCCAAATGATAAAGCAGAGGAAGGGAGATGGATGCTGGAAAGGCAAACATCAAGTTTGCATGCCTCTGTCTCCCTGTTCCTCCCCTCCCCGTCTTGCCTGCTCTTCAATAGAAGGAAGCTCCCTGTTCCCATGTCTTGCTGGGTGGAAGGAATGCTAATGCCTCTAACTGGAGAGTTCTGTACCCAGAGGGCCATTTATACTCTGCTCAATACAACTGATGAAGCATAATCTAATTAATTCTTAGAGTGAGAGCATCCCTATCAGGTTTTTCCCAAAAAGTAATGAATCATTATCAGCCCAAACCTTAACATCTGCTTATTCAATCAATCCATGGCTAGTCACATGCTATTAATGTCATCTGCACTGTTGCCCCAGTACCAGGCAGCCTGCATCCCCAACCCCCAGAGTCTCATTAGCCTTTTTAGCCAGAGGACCTCAGGCCTGTGAGAGGAAGAGGACTTCATTATGGGTGCTGGGTTGCAGGGATGGCTGTGTGTGCTGTGAAACAATGACCTACTTCCAACTCTTATAATCAAAGTATCTTGGAACTGAACGGATCTTAGAGCCAAAAGGTCCTCCAGTCTCTTCTTACATACCTCTGATGGTGGTGAGCTCATGACCTCACAAGGCAGCACATCTGTTACAATTTCTCAACCTGTGCCCCCATTAATTAGATAATTACATGCAAATTTGAGGCAGCTTGAATGAATATGTCCAATGCAAAGGGTTGAAATAAACAGCAAAGGGACAAAAGGTCAGGAAAAAAATAAAGGGGTAAGATTAACATGCAGAAAGGCAGACCAGCCATTCTATAGAGCCACAAATTTGACATTAAAAGCTTCTTTGTGACCAAAAGGAAGAGGGAACGATTATCAGTTACAAATTTACATCAGTGAGAGAGAGAGAGAGATCCCAAAAATTGGATGTTAAAACAACTTGTTATAGAAGCCTGTTTTTCCTCAAAGTGTTTGCTCATCCTGAACCAAAATCTGATTTCTCTCTAATTTCTACCTATCAATTCAACTCAACAGACATTTAAGAAAGCCCCAGTGACTCTTTCGCTCCACAAACTTCCAAAGTTTTTCTGTGATGGGAAAGACATTAGACTTTGGGCTCTGGGGGGGCTTATGTTCCCCAACTTCTACCATTTATTACCTGTGTGACTGTAAGCAAATCCCTTAATTCATGTGCCTCAGTTTCCTCATCATAACATGGAAACAACACTGGAGATACAAATGGTATACAAGCCCCACTTTGCTCCAGGAGGAGTTAGTCCCTCTCTACCCTTCTAACCTTACTGTCAACCATGCCCTTCATAAACTCTCTGCTCAAGGTCAATCTAGCTTCCTGGTGCATCCCCAAATTTCAACTTCTCAGTTTTTCTTTGCAAAAGCTGTGCCTTCCACCTGGAATGCCTTCCTTCCTACTCCTACCCCCCACCTCCAATCTCTAAATCCTGGGCACCCTTCACAGCTCAGCTCACATGGCAGCTCCTATAGGTAGTCTACTGTGAGTTCTATGGCTGCCCATCATATTTATCCTCCCCAAATCCTCTAGCTCATATCTGCACCTCCCTCGAGACCAGCATATCCATTCAGAAATTCCTTCCTGTTACTTCTCAGGGAATTTAAATGCTTTTTCAAATCTCAACTCCAAGAAAAATCAAGCAAGAAAAGAAGAAAAAAACAGCATAATTCTCCTGTGAAAATTAAAGTGTATCAATATAGAGACTTTACTTGTTCAAAGGAATCCACAAACGTCAAGTCAGAACCAAGAGCAGGAAATGCTGATATATAGAGTTGAAGGTCAGGGTTCACATGAGTCAGTCTTGCTCATGGCTGTTGTCATGTTATCAGTGTTTGTTTGAGGCCCGTTTTGCTAATGACGGTGAGTTATTCTTGCAAATAAAAAAAATAAGTTTTTATGCATAGTATACTTAACATAAATCCTATAAGGGGTGCTCCAAAAAATAACAAGTTTTGGAAGACAAGTACTTCCTTAGTGCTGTCAGCCTTGCTAGGACATCCCAATGTTACATTATTCAAACACTACCCAATAACATTCACTGGCATTTTCCTGTGAAGCCATTATAGGCTGTAGTTCTGTTCTACTAACTTAATAGTAAGGGAGGGGAGGGGAAGAGAGGGAGGGGGAGAAAAGAGTTTAGCAACAGGCTCATTTAATAGGTCATCTAGTGAGGAAACCAGCAGTCTCACAGCTCTCAGTCATGGGAAGATGGAATAAGAAGTGGTGACCCATGTCTTTTTCTTTTCTTCATAGGCATGGAACTAGTCTTCATAGGCATACACACTAGTCTGCAAGTTTAGGCCAAGTCAGACATTGGACTAGTCAGGACTCTTTCAATTGCAAGAGACAGGAATCCAGCTCAAAATGGCTTCATCAAAAACAAATAAACTTATTGTCTTCAGTGAAGTCCAGGATATCTCCTCTCTCTCACTCACTCGCTCTCTGTCTCTCCCCCTCTCCCTTTCCTCAACTCTCTTTAGCTCTCATCTCTGCTCCCCTCTTTTGAATTTACCCTCAGGGAGACCATCTCCCCATGGTAACCTTTGCACGCTTTACCTCCCACCAGCTTAGCAAACACTAAAAAGAGAAATTTTATAGGAGCAATAAACAAGTGGAAAATGAACATTTTAAAAACCTTCTACAGTAGCATCACAAAATGTAAAATCCTTGGGGATGAACATAATGAAAGAACTTTACACTGAGAATAATACAACATTGCTGAGAGATATGAAAGAAGAACTAAAAACATGGAGAGAGATATCATATTCTTGGATTGGAAGATTCAATATGGATCAGATGTCAACTTTTTCCAAATGGATCTATAGATTTAATGAGGTCCCAACCAAAATCCCAGCATGTTGTTTTCTGAAGAATTGGAAGTGTTATTCTAAAATTCACATGAAAATTCAAAGGACCTAAATAGCAATATATATATATATAGCAAAACAACAAAATTAGAAAATTCATACTGCCTAACTTCAAGGCAGTATGTCAAGGCAGTGTGATATCGAATAAAGAATAGACAGATAAATGGAACAGAATGAAAAGTCCAATGAAAAGTTCTAGAACAGGAAAAGTAACCTATTGTGATAAAAGTCAGACTAGTGATCACCTCTACTATGAGCACTGGGGAGTGGGTGGTATTGACTAGAAAGGGACAAGAGGACACTTTCTGGGATTGACTGGAAAAGAGCCTGAGGGACCATCTTAGGGTGATGGAAATGATCTATACCTTTATTTGGGTGTTAGTTACACAAATGTGTATACAGTTGACCCTTGAACAACGCAGGGGTTAGGGGCACCCCTCACAGTAAAAAATGCTTAGTAACTTTACAGCCCTCTGTATCCACAGTCCACATCCACAGATTCAACAAACCAGAGACGGTGTAGTACTGTGGTACACAGTTACTGAAAAAAATCCTTGTATAAGTGGACCTGTGTAGTTCAAACCCATGTTGTTCAAGGGTCAACTGTACATTTGTCAAAACTCTTCAAACCAAACACTGAAGATCTGTGCAGTTCACCCTATACAAATTATATCTCAATGTTAAAAGAGAGCTTCTCTATTGTAAGTTCTAATAAGTTCCCAGAGCTGTGTCTCAGTGCACAAATGTGGTCACACGTCCAACCCTGAAACTAGTCCCCAGCCAGGGGAAGGGACTAACCTGGTCATCCAGGCCTGAGTAATCTGTCCAACCCTGGAGTTTAGGCATGGAGTCAGCACCCCGAACCACATGGCCTGGGGTGCTGTATTTCCCAAGTAAAAGTCAGGGTGTTCATCCCTTCACATTCAAGAGGTGGTGAGAAATAAAAGACGGATGGAGGAAGGGAGAGAGGAATTGAGGGGAAGCTGGCATTCAGGCCATTGTGTTCTACCTTTCCCTTCAAACTGCAGTCTCACCTTGAACAGATAAATTAGACAGGTCGAAGGGAAAGCCAAAACCATCCAAAGAAGACCCACTTCCCATGTCTACTGGCAGGAGTCTGTAAACCTCCAGGAAAAGCCCCTAATAAGAGCATTCCAGCATGGCAGAGGGTGGTGGCACAGCAGGGTCTGCAGGAAATGGCCAGAGGAATAAGACTGAGGAAGCACCCCTGACTCTCCATCCAGGAGGGGAGCCAAAGAGGGCACACAAAAGTACTGAGAAAGCAGAGGCACAGGATCAAGAAAAAGAGGGCACCATGGACAGGAACTTTGTGACCCGAGGACAAATGGCCAAAACCATAGACTCCACCAGTACATCACCCAGAAGGCTAGAAGTGACCAGTCATATCCTAGTGGCTAGCAGTCCAGGGGAAGAGCAGACCAGCTCCTGGATATGGAGGACACCTCTCCTCATTGCCATGGGAGTGCACTAAAGCCCTCAAATACCCGGGTGTAGTCCTGGAGAGAAGCAAGGGAAGGAATGAAATGGAAAAATCAAGCATTGACTTAAAGAGCTATTCAGAAACCCACAGGGACTATTAAATCAGCTCTGAGAGCAAAATAAAATGAAGAGTGGGGACATCTGCACTGCGAGGAGACTGAACAGACTGGGAGAGACTGTCACCTGCATGTTGGGTTTTCCTATTCCCCTGCAGGAAAGGGGCTCGGCAAGAAGGTCAGCTAAATGAAAGCGGCTACCTTTTGGAGCATGCCAAAGTAAAGTGAGAAAAGCTGCAGGTTCTACCACACAGATCTCATTGAATTTCAGCATCATAAAAGCAAAAGTATGTGCCCAGTGTCACACAGATAGTAAAAGACACAGCTGAGACCTGAAAGAGGTCTGTCATGTGCCACAGACACATTCTTTCTGCTGCTTTATGCATCCTCCCTGCTTTGGTGCCTTCCATTGCCTGTCCTGCTGTGTCTGGAATCTTCCCCCCCATCGTCTCCTCCAACCCCAGCCATGCCTTTGTCCTAAGGGATGTTCCTGCCTAAAGTAGCTCCTTCCTGTTTTCCACCTGTCTAGAGGACCGTGGCTCTATGGGCAGAAAGCCCCTGCACTAAGGCTCGGGGGCAGCCCCAGAAACCGCAGCCTCCAGGCTTCCTAGTCCTCCCCAGCAGCACGCCAGACCTCACTGCAAACGGTCTCCCAGGGTCTGCAGGAACAAAGCCAAACTCCTCAGCCCGACATCCCAAACTAGCCCCCTTCTGGCTCCGCGCTGCCTTTCCTCTCGCCCCCACTGTTCTTACACACTCTGGGTAACAATCAGACCTGCCTACTTTTGGTCCCCAAACTCTCACATCTCTGCACCTTCACTTGCCACGCTCCTTGCTCCATTACACCGTCTCCTCCCGCAGGCCCTCCTCAACTGTTCCACCTAAGACTGCCCCTGACCCTCCTCTAACTCCTCCAAAACCCATACATGGGGAACTGCTGCTGGGTGGAGAGAGTTCTGCAAAACTGACAGAACTGGATTCAAATCTTGCCTGTTAGCTGCTTGACGTTGGGCAAGTCACATTATGTCTTGATACCTCCATTTGGCTCACCTGCAAAATTGGAATGGAACTGCTTACCTTATAGAGTTGCCCAGTGAGTTAAATAAGATAATGCTTGCCAAGTATGTGGCACACGGCAGGTGTCCCAGAAACGGCAGGTCCCTTTTGTTACATCCTGAAGCTCCTTCTAATTTTACCCTCCTACCCACAAAGGGATAACTCACAGTGTAAGTGCATCTCTCCTTGCCTACTTTAGAAGGGTCACTTACATCAGAATACTATGGCACAGGGAAGCAAGTGTGGCTTTTAAAAGTATACTTGGAATCAGACAACTCTGAATTTGAGTTTTGGCTAGTCACTTGAGCTGTGTGCCACTAGACATGTTACTCAACCTCTCTGAGCCTCAGTTTGGTGATAGGTAAAATGAAAGTAATAAGAGTTACTACTTCAAAGGATCACTTTGAGGATTAAATGCATGGGTAGTTGGTTTAGTAGAGTCTGAATTAGTGTGTCACATAAAAAAATCACTTTATTTTCTAAGTACTGCCTTCATCCATGCCCTGATGAATCTAAATTTCCTATTTTGTAATGACATCTCAGGAAGAACCCCTCCCCATCTCCTTTCATTTTCAAAATCTAAATGGAAAGTCCAGTGTAATTTAAATTCTCAGTTGCAAATCTAATTTAGCTCTCATGTCCTCCCCTTCCTCCCATACTGCCAGGCATCAACCTGAGAGTCATGCCATGAGGGAGGGCACATGCTCTGCTCTTTCGCCCATCTCCCCTTCCTGTCCTGGTGCCTTTTCTCCTCTGGAGCTTCTGGGCCACGAAAGGATATAAAGGAAAAGGGGGATTGATGGACATTTGTGCTGGTGGATAAATATCCCCAGTTCTAACCCCAGACACATGGTAGGATTACACTTTCCTGTCCCCATGTGGCTCCCTTTAGTAAACCACATGTGAGCATGGATCCCCCTAGGATGAGTAGAGATGGACATGGAGAATGGACAGGGAATATACTACATTGTCATAAAGCACTAAGATTTGGGGCTGTTTGTTACTTAGCATAACCCAGCCTATCTAAATGATACAAGTGGCTAGTGGCTCTTTCACGGTCCAATCTTCACTGTTCTGGTAATGATCTATATGTGGCAGGTCCTAAACTGATCTTGGAATGCATGCATGAGCTCTTCAGGAAACCCTACAGGAAGGAGGGCTCTCCACTACACATCCCCAAGAGCTGCTCCAACCTGATCTCATCTGATCTTTCTCAACTGTCACCCTTGATGGTCTACCCCAAAGCCTCTTGCTGCTAAGCTCCTTTCCCCTGCATCTAGTCTCTTGGATGTGTCTTGGCAGAATGGCTCAAGCCTGGCTGTATTCCAAGATGTCCACTCAACTCACGAACAACTCATGCAATTTTACTGTGCCAAAATGCTGTACCCTCTCTCCAACCCCATGTCTCTCTCTGTATTCATTTCCTATTGCTGTCATAACAAATTACCACAAACAATGACTTAAAACAACACAGAAACCTCACAGTTCTGTAGGTCAGAAGTCCAGCACAGATTTCACTGTGCTAAAACGCAGGTGTCAGCAGGGCTGTGTTGCTTTCTGGAGGCTCTAGGGGAGAATGTTTCTTTTCGTTCCCAGCTTCTAAAAGCCATCTTCATTGCTTGTATCATGGTCCTCTTTCTCCAACTTTAAAGCCAGCAATGGCAAGTCAAGTCCCTTTCATACCTCTAATTTTCTTGCCCCTTTTTCCATCATCCCAGTCATCCTCTCTCTGAGGACAGCCAGGAAAGGTTCCCCACTTTCAAGGATTCTTGTGATTAGATTAGGCCCAGATGGATAATGCAGGATAATCTTGCTATCTCAAGGTCTTTAACCTTAATCGAATCTGCAAAGTCCCTTTTGCCATGTAAGGTAACATTTTCGCAGGTTGCTGGAATTAGGACATAGACATCTTTGGTGTGCGGGTGGATTTTTCTGTCTACCACACTCTCCAATTATCTTTTCCCCTTGTTCAAATCAGCAGAGGGAGCAGGTTAGCAATTTTCCTGCTAAGGAGAAGTTAATCCAAGAAATAAGATTCCAAGCTTCCTTCATACAGCACCCCTCCATCTCTATTAGTGATGCTCTTAGAACCTCTTACAAACTCCCTTCTAGCCTCCCGCATAAGAAATGGGAGGGGAGAGCCACGTCACCACCCTCCTAGTACTCCCTACTCCCATGGGATAAATTATTTGCATATTTAAATATTTCTATTTCCAACAGAAATAAAATGTGAGACATATATATTTTTAGATTTCCTACTAGTCACATTAAAATAAGAAAAAAGAAACAGGTGAAATTAATTGTAATATATTTCATTTAACTCAATATATCCAAAATATTATTTCAACATCAAATCATATAAAAATGATTAATGAGATACTTTACATCCTCTTATTGTATTAAATCTTTGCAATCCAGTGCGTAGTATACACTTACAGCACTTCTCAATCTGGACTGTCCACATTTCAAATGCTGAATAATTGCCACCTGGGGCTAGCGGCTACCATATTGAACAGCGCCAGATCTAGACTTTCATTTGTATAATTTGGGACAATGTGGGGCCAGGGGCCAGGCTACAGTGATGGATGGAGATAGAAGAGTCCACTTAGTAGCTTCTGGGTGCAGGGGGTGGGGTGGTTTGTACCTCTCTGCTTTTGGTGTTCTTTATAATACAGGTGTTTTCTGCCTCTTACCCCTACCTTTACTTCATCATGGCCCATTCCTACGCAATTCACCATGCTCTTAAACATGTGAAGTGTTTAGTTCAGTGCTTAGTACATAGTCTATATTCATATATGTTACTATTATCCTATGTAATGCCAAGCGTAGGGACAGACACACAGTAGGTGCCCAAAGAAAAAGTTGATAAATGAATTAGCTTTTACATAGTCCCCAAGTAGAACTTCCCAACATCCACCAAGTTATACCAATACTAGGCTCAGGGCCAATCACAAAGTAGGACTCACTGAGCATTACCCCCCTCACGTGTACACAGGGCACTGACCACAGAGGGTTCTCAAAAAGAATGCACTTTCACTTCACAGAGAAGTTAGAAGGGAGCGTTACAATCTGGATATGGAAGTTAGACCGTCTTCCTCAAAGTATGAAGCCATAGCCAAGTGAGGAACTTAGAAAGTAGATGACAATGAGGACTGTTAAAGCTAAAGTAAGTGGCATCTGAAAGGTCACCTCACCCAACTGCTCTGTTGTATAGGTTGGAAAGGTTAAGACTTGGAAATAGAAAGGGACTCGCACATCCAGGGAGGCAACCCAAGTCCCCTGACCCAGAACCTAGGGCTCAGATCGGAAATAAAGACTCAGAAATGCTCCCCATGGGACTTCCCTTCTGGTCCAGTGGTTAAGACTCCATGCTTCCACTGCAGGGGGCGAGGGTTCGATCCCTGCTCAGGGAAGTTCCACATGTCATGCAGTGTGGCCAAAAGAAAGAAAAGGAAGGAAGGAAGGAAGGAAGGAAGGAAGGAAGGAAGGAAGGAAGGAAGGAAGGAAGGAAGGAAGGAAGGAAGGAAAGGAAGGAAGGAAGGAAGGAAGGAAGGAAGGAAGGAAGGAAGAAAGAAAAAAAAAGAAAGAGAGAGAGACGGAGGGAGAGAGGGAGGGAGAGAGAAAGAAAACGCTCCCCATGAATTTTAGTGCAGACAAAAATAAAAAGTTCTGGCTTAGGAGGCAGAGGGGTCATGAGAAGTGGGTCTGAAAGTACTCATCTTGACTCTGCCTCCAACTCCCCATGTAATCTTGAGAAAGCCCCTTCCCTCTGGGGTCCCCATCAGGTTCAAGAGGACAAGGAGAAGAATCCAAGCAAATGAGATGCTGCTGAGCTTCTACCAAGCTCAGCCCAAGACCCGCTTTTCAAATGGGAAAACTAAGGCCCAGAGATGGGAAGGGACTGATGTAAGATTACCCAGCAAATTAGTGGCGGATCCTCACTTAGGGCTCTTTCTGATATGACAGGAGCTATCCCCCAGATTACAGCACTCACTTCCTCTTTACTTCTGAGCTCAAAAGCAGGGGCAAGCATCCCTTCTTTGGAAGGCAGAAGGGGAGTAAGTGGCATCTGGAGGACAGGTGGGCAGTCAGCTGACTTTTCTAAGCAGGGCTCTGACACTGGGGAGAAAAAATGAAAGTTCAAGGGCCAGGCTGGGACGAGAGCTGGCAGCCAACAATCAGGCCTAGAGAAAAATGCAAATGAACTGCAGCCAAGGAGGAGAAATGCAGAAACCTGAGGCTGGTTCCACCAAGTACACACACACACACACACACACACACACACACACACACACACTCTCAGCCTCGCATCCCACATCATTCAATTCCCCTGCGTGTTCTAAACCTAGATGATCAGATAATAAGAGGTTGAGTGGTATGCATAACATCAAGTTGATTAAATTTGTTTACTGATAATTCTTTCAGGTTCCCATGAATATCGTGTAATTTCCTTGCTGTATTTCAAACAGATTTGGGCTAATGCATTATTGACAGCACCCTTGCAGACCATCTCCACAATGTCATTCAGGATAATTATTTCACAACAGATTTCCAGAGCCCCTGATTCCTGTTGGGATTCACTTGGGCATAAATTACAGAGCCGAATATTTAATCAGTGTCCCCATTAGAACCCCGTGGCTTATTTTTAGGAGTTGAGGAGGGAGAGGGGGTTGGGAGAGGGTATTTGTATTATTAGAGCATGAATACATTTCTTCTGTTCTGGGTGGGTTTTTTTTTTTTTTCCCCAAAGCTCAACCAAGCTGAAAAGCAGCCTGAAGCATCCTTGCCTTTTCAAGAAATAAACAAAAGCATTAATCTTTTGACTGCATTAAATTAAATATTAGTGTTAATGGATCACATAATGTGAAGTTAAAAAAACAACATTTACACCACATTCTCTCTCTCCTAACCAATAATTACACAAATTAGTCCCTCTCCTAACTAATAACACCTAACCAATGGCACCTTGGAAAGGTAGGACCAGGAGGCAGGGGCTGGATGATTGTTTGGGGCATTTCTTAAGGAGAACTGGGGGAAAGGTGTCAATGGGCAGCCGCTGACCAGACCTGCCTCCCTCTCAGGTAGTTCAGCCGTAACTGAGGTGTGATGCAGTTGCTCCCTTGCAAGGAATAATCTCAGGGCTAATCAGCAATGCCAAGAGCTGTGCCAGGAGCCGGCAGTGTTTACATTTCCAGCTATTTGCATTGTTCAAGCAACAGAATCAATCAAGCAGCGAGCCTGTGCTGGGCACCCACTCCCAGCCCACAAGCGATGCCTCGGCTGCCTGCCTTCCACTGCTGTCCAGCTTTGCCACCATCATGCCCAGAAAGCCATCCACCAGGCTGCAGTGGCCTCCTAACTGCCCACTCCAGCCACCTCCCCCCAGCCCTGCACAGACGGACCTCCTCTGAAGCCTGTGAAGTTGGCCATCACCCCTTCGTTTTAAAAGGGTGTGCCCCTCCATTTTTGAGACTTCCTTTGAGCCCTCTTTTCATTTGAAATTATGTATTACCCACTACCTGGCCCATCAGAAGCTACCAGACAACACAGGTCCTCTCCTGCCCTTCCCTTCTCCTCCTCCTCCTCCTCCTCCTCCTCTGCCCTAACTGCTGATTCCAGCTCTGGCTGCCCCTCTCCCACCATGCCTCCCCCACTGCCTAGTTCAGACCTAGCCAGCATCCCAGACCCGTTGAGTGGCCTGGTTGTCCACGTCCAGGCTCTCCCTGTACCCCCGGGCTTCCCACCTTACCGCTGCCTGAGACCACAGGTTAATTCAGGTTAATTCACCTCTGCTGGCTCCAGGATAAAGTCTCCCACAGCCTTCAAAAACAGCCCCAACTCTGAGTCACTCACTGCCATACACCCTCTGTTCTAGCCATATGAGGTTCATCATCATAAATGACTTCTGTCTGCAGAGAGAAGAAATGAGCTCAGGAGACCTTTCCGCCTTCACAAAACCTTACTGTGCACCTAGTTTGCCATAGGGTGGGTGATCTCAAGGAACCCAATCCTGCCCCCACTGCTCTGAGGAGGGAATTGACTGTCTCAGTCTGCCTGGGGTTCCTGCTCTGTAAGAATAAAGAGATCTAGTGAGGGCTTCCCTGGTGGCGCAGTGGTTGAGAGTCCGCCTGCCGATGCAGGGTCCCCTGGTTCGTGCCCCGGTCCGGGAAGATCCCACGTGCCGCTGAGCGGCTGGGCCCGTGAGCCACGGACGCTGAGCCTGCGCGTCCGGAGCCTGTGCTCCGCAACGGGAGAGGCCACAGCAGTGAGAGGCCCGCGTACGGCAAAAAAAAAAAAAAAAAAAAAGAGACCTAGTGTACTGGGGGTGATCAGAGAATCTTCGTGGAGGATCAGCATTTGGGCTGGACCTTGGAGAAATAATAGGATTTCAATAGGCAGAGAATTTTCAATTTATTCATTTATCTGTCCCGATTGGCACTTGGCAACGAGAAGATGGAAATGGGACCAGGCCGTGGCAGAACCTCTCGCAGGGTCCCAAAGGTATCTTCCTCCTCTCTATGGAGCAGCAGCGATGGTCCCAGCATGAGGAAGCTCCTCAAGGTCAGCAGCTGCTTGTGACTTGTCTGCTTTACCAAATCTGCTTCTTAAATCTGGGATGCTGAGGTCTTTCAGCCTGGGCCAGAAGAGGGTGACACCCATTCCCTGCCCAAGTAATCGGCAACCTCTTTCCACCATTCACTACATGGGATATGGAGCCAGTAAAATGAGTTCCACTCCCAGCTCAGCCATTTACCTGTGATCTTGGGCAGGGCCTTGGAACAAACAAGCCTCCAATTCTTCATGTGCAGACAGGGGTTAGTAATACTCCCCCGTCACAGGCATGCAGATCACGCAGCAAGGAGGGCACGGTGAACCCAGAGCCCTGTGCTCCAGCATAGCCTCATGCCCCCGGCACCTCTGGGGTCCTGGGCTCTGGCATGGAAGGGCCTGGCTGGAGTCCATGGTGAGGCCAGTGCCCTGACTGCCTGGCAAGCACAGCTCTGTCCTCTAGAGCTTCCCTGCTCAGCTCACTCCACAGCCTACAAGCAGGGGCCCTCTGGGCCTCCACACCTCCCTCTCCTTTGCAAGGTGCAGACAGAGGCCTGGAGAGCTGGGCCATTTGCGAGCATGTAACAGTGAACTCCGCCAACACCTGCTGCCACATTCCCCCTCCTCCTCTCTCTCTGGGCACCACATGAGCCTTGCTCATCTTTGACTTGCAGGCTTGGCTGCCTATACTCCAGGGACCAAAACACCAGAGGGCCAGAAAGGCCTATGGTCCTCTGTTGTTGCTGCGTTTTGTTATGTTTTCATTTTTCGAGTAGTACATATATATGCTTTAAAAGTTCAAATGGTACCAAAGGGGATATAGTGACCAGTAAGTCCCACTCCCATCCACCTTCAACACAAGTCCCTAAAATGCCCTTTCCAAGAGGCATCTCCTATAGCCAGAGATATCTTGCATATACTCAAACATATTTATATCTTCTTCACACAAATGTTAGCATATTATATATACACTTCTCTACCTTGTTTTTTTCACTTACTGTATCTGAGAGATTGGCCCAAATCAACACACACACATTCTCCTCATTCTTTTTGACAGTGCAGAATATTTGATTGCATGGATGCACCATAATGTATTTAACCAGTGTCCTATTTGTGGACCCATAGCTGTTTCCAGTCTGGTGCTTTAAAAATCAGAGCTGCAGGAAGACCCCCCTGCAAACACATCATGGCACACACCAGGTCCACAGTCTGCCCACAGAAGTCATCTATCCAGTCCATGCCCCAGGTACCGCCTCCTCCATGAAGCCATCGAATACTTTTCCTTTGATGGATAAGTCAACTGTGCCCAGAGAGATTTTGTGACTTACCCAATGACGCTCAGCTAACTGATAACAGAGTGAGGAACCCAGGTTTTTCCACTCCAGGAATTATTTGATTTCGCAGTTTAAAAAATCACCCAAATTCTCCACTTCACTGATGGGGAAACTGAGGCCCTTCGGGAAGGAGAACATCTCCTCAAAATCCTAAGGCAGTGGTTCTCAAGCTCAGGCATCAGCACCCCCTGGAGGGCTTGCTACCACGGTGCGAACCAGAGTTTCTGATTCAGCGACTCTGGCGTGGGGTTTGAGAATCTGTGTTTTTAACATGTTTCCAGGTGATGCTGAAGCTGCTGACACAGAGGCAACACTTTAAGGACCACTCTCCTAAGGGTTCATGGTGTTGTTTCAGGTGATGCAGGGAAGGCTACGTTCCGGCACCCCACCCAAGCAACCACCCACCCCGGATTTGAACAGAGCAATGCTACTTTTTTTTTTTTTGGCTGTGCCACGTGGTTTGTGGGATCTTAGTTCCCCAACCAGGAACTGAACCTGCACCCTCAGCAGTAAAAACGCAGAGTCCTAACCACTGGACTGGCAGGGAGTTTCCGAATGCTATTTTTTTGTGGTGTGGATAAGATTTGCTTCCCTTTTTTAATTGGTGTTTGACTGCTTAAACGCTGTTCTGTGGAAACAACCAGAATATATCATAGAGAGGCCTTATCATTTGGTGTCGGGAAGTTACCTGTCATTTCCCTGGAGCATGGTGGTCACCCACTGCGTGGGATGGGGTTGGGGGTCAGGGGTGAAGCCCCAGGACATGAGCGATGCTGTCAGAGAAGAAAAAGGACATTTTTCAGCCAGTCTCCTCCCTAGTGGACACCCTACATCATACAGAGTGGGGCCCGGTAAGGACGGGTGTCACACCCAAGTGTCTCCCCACAAAGGCAGCATGGCAGCTCCCCACTATGGCTACATTGCCGGCTCTCCCACTGCCCTGCAACCTTGGCTCTGACTCACCGTCTCCCTAGACAGCTGGACTCTGCCCATGGCGCCTGAACTTGCTGACCAGCTGCCTTAAAGGCAGGGACAGATCCAGCCATCACCGATTCCCTGCTCCCTCACCCACCCCAAGCTCCCAAGCAGCCTGCCATCTGAAGATCTGGGCCTGGACTTCCAGGAGTCCAAGCCCCTTTCTCAACACAAAAGGAGGACGGAAGCAGCAGTCAATGCAGAAATACACCAGAAATGTGCCAGGTAAGGTTTCAACATCACGATGGTCCACTGCATGGAGATTTTGAAGACCTCTAGCATTTGCCGTTGACATACACCATTTTATGGCTGCCCCACAACCAAGTCTTCTTACTATGGAATATCCACCTGTGTGAGTCTTCAGGAGGCAGAGCCCTCCTCCCAGTTCAGAAAACAATGAAGGCCTGACAGTCGTTTAATATTTCCCTACTCGTTTGTGCAGCTGAAGTCCAGTATATCACCAAGCAAGAGTGGATCTGATACCCAGGACGTGTAGAGGCACAGAGAGGCAGGGTCAGGAGAGAACACCTACCAGAAGTAGAGGCAGCTCCTGTGTCCCCAGGGTGTCAGTGTGTGGCCCCAGGCACATACCCAGTGAGGTCAGAGGTCACACAGCTCCACACCAAGCCTTCCCTGCAGCACAGTTCCGACTGCGGTCCTGGTGCCAGCCACCCTTACCCTGGTTCCCCAGCTTTCTCTGAGATACCATATTCTCTTTCAAGAAATTCCTTTTCTACTTAAACCAGCCACAGTCCATTGCTGTTGCTGGCAAAAGCGAACTTGGACTAATGCTCACCCCAAAGTCAGAATCCTCTGAAGCCAAGAGGAACATTTGTCCTGAGCTTCCATGTCATCAGGACAAGCTAGCCATCCCTGGAGGATTCTGGGGCTTCTACTTAGCTTATTGGCAACAATAATCCCTATGCTTAAGCATCTATTATATCCTCTTCAAAGCTGTGCCATCCACTATCCTGCCTCACTATCACGATGCACGGGTTGAGGTAGACGTGGCAGGTCTTTGTTATTGGCAGGTGAGGTTGAAGGAGCACAAAGGATAGGAAAAAGCAGAGAGACTGGGACTTAGGGCACATGAGGACATTTTATTCTACTATAGCACTACTATTAATGATAATAACAAACACTGCCGTTCTGAAGAGCTGGCTCTGTGCAAGCACTGTGCTAAACACTTCATATACATCATGCAACCCTGTAAGGTAGATATTGTGATATGCATTCTGGGAATAAGAAAATAAGCTCAGCAAGGTTAGGTAATCTGCCTAAGGGCATGCAGCTGCTAACTACAGAACTTGGACTTGAATCCAGATTTGTCTATAGCTCCAAAGCCAGAATTCTCAGGCATTATATTGAATGGCTTCCCACTGTCCTGCCACTGTCTCTGGACAAGCATCTAAGCCCCTCTGGACTCCAGGGTCACCAGCTATGGTAACTGCAACAATGAAGTTTAGATTCTCCAGACGGAAACAGAGTGTCCTTGAGACAAGGTTCTCATGAGACAAGCTCTGGTAGGGGAAGGAATTTAATTAGAAGCCAGATGTCCTGAAACCCAGCACCTAAGCTTACTGGACAGGTTCATATCCAGCCAACCATACAGCCCTGATTTTGCAGCTTCAGCATTAGTAAATCCTCTCTCCTGTTCTTTGGGCTGTCTTAAAGGCAAGGTAGCTAGCTGGACAGATGGGTGCGGCCATATTAACTTGGATGCTGATTCACTCGGCCTCTTAACTGAGAAGGATTCTAATTACAAAGCTTGGAAAGTGGCAAGTCCTGGTGGCTGGTGGGAACGGCCCATTAAGCTCCTTCCCTTGCCTTGCCTTGCCTTGCCCGGGGGGCAGTGTGGAAAGGTGGCACAGAGCACGGGAGTGCTGGCCGGAGGAGGCACATCTCTGCCAGCTGAGGGACAGGGTGGCAGGCACTGCTTAGTACAGAGGAGGGGGTCTGGGTTCCAGGCAGCTCAGCTGGGGGCCCAAATAGCTGACTCGGCCTTTCATGGTGCTCAGAGGAAGTGGAGCCACACCCCACCCTCAGTCCAGTGAGGCCAATTAGAGCATTTACAGCAAAACAAGGGAGGGGACGTACCTCCGTCTCCATCTTGCCAGAGTTTGCTGAAGGAGCACCTATGTCATTACACAGATTAATACTCCACTGAGCAAATTAATCCTTGGGATTTCCCTCACTACCTATGGCTTATAAATTTTAATTGGCTCTAAACCACCACCTGAATTGATGCTAGAGTGTGGTGATACAAGAAAAGACAACAGGGGCTTCCCTGGTGGCGCAGTGGTTAAGAATCCGCCTGCCAAGGCAGGGGACACGAGTTCAAGCTCTGGTCCGGGAAGATTCCACATGCCGCGGAGTAACTAAGCCTGTGCGCCACAACTACTGAGCCTGTGCTCTAGAACCCGCAAGCCACAACTACTGAGACCGTGTGCCACAACTACTGAAGCCCACACGCCTAGAGCCTGTGCTCCGCAACAAGAGAAGCCATCGCAATGAGAAGCCTGCGCACCGCAACGAAGAGTAGCCCCCGCTCGCTGCAACTAGAGAAAGCCCGCGCGCAGCGACGAAGAACCACTGCAGCCAAAAATAAATAAATAAATATAGTTAAAAAAAAAAAAAAAATCAAACAGTGCCAACTACACGTGTAGATTCTGGAAGAAGGAAGGAGGAAGCTCAACATTCCAGGTGCCAAAGGGGTGAGGGATGGAGGGAATGTCTTTCAGTTGCCCGCAACATTTCCATCTGCATTCAAGGGGGCGGGAGGAAAGATGAAACCTGTGGCCTCCTCTTTGCCTCTGCTTCCCTCGTCTTGTCCATGGTTCAGATCCCATGCTCATTCAACACCTCAACAAGCTTTGACTGAGCACCTGGCATGTGCCACTTCCTGGGCTGGGTGGTGGGGAGTCTATGGGCTTAGAGATCACTGGGTTGTTAGAAAGGGAAACCCACTGAAACTCTCTTGGTTGCGAAGGCGCCCAGGTGTCACAGGGAGGGGAAAGGGCCTCGTGGGAAGTGACGGGGGGGATCAGACCCACACTCCCTCAGGCTGTTACTCTCAGGGAAGTGGGCCTCTCCCTTCCTCTCTACACACCTGCTATGCTCCTCTCTCGCCATGGACTGGCTTCTCATCTTCCAGCATATGCAGTCTTCCTTGTAGCCTCCCAAGCATGGCAGCCTCAGCTCCATCCCTTAAGCTAATGAACTTCCAACTCAGCTCCTGCAGTTAGTTAATGGGCTCAGTCACTGTGTCTCAACTCAAATATCCAGGAGAAAGGAACCAACTGGCCCAGGTTAAGTCTCCTGACCACCTCTGTTCTTGCTAGGCTCACCAATGGCTTCTACTTCTTGAAACTGTCCTTCTTGGCTTCTAGGACTGAGCTTGAGCCATCTTTCCTCTGACTCCTGACTATCCCTCTCCAGCCACTCCCATTGCTTCTACACCCTGCTAGTGGCCTCTGGGCATGGATTCCACTCCACCTATGTACTGTCCTTGAAATTGGCATCTAGCACTTTGAGAGGGCTCCACTCTGGCCCTCCTCTGCCACACCCCTCTCTCCCTGTGGTGAGGAGTCCATGGACCCAAGGAGATGATGTGCCTACCCAGACATTGGGGTTCCCTTCCAGACTAGCACTGTCCAACAGAACTTTCCACAGGAATGTTATATAGCCACTGGCCAATGGTTATATAGCCACTAGCTACATGTGGCAAAGAAGCCCTGGAAACATGGCTACTACAGCTAAGGAACTGAAGCTTTTGTTTTATTTTAATTAATTTTACCTCCCAACTAGTCCCCCAGCCCTGCCTGGCTTCTTTTCTAATCACTCTCCCCTCAACAGCAGTCTCTAGTCACTTCCTCGACTATAAAATATCAAGTGACCTCTATCGTCTGTATTTCGGAACAAAGTCTAGCTTTTCAGCCTGACAGTTTTTGTAATCCTGCTTCATCTCTCCCTCTTCCTTCTCACTCACTGCACACAGTCACACAGCAATGTCTGCACTATGCTCTTCAACGATCCTTGCCTTTCTCACCTCTGTGCCTTGCAAAGACTGTTCCCTCGGCCCAAAGCGATTCTCTACCCTGCACTCACTCCAGTGCTAGCAAACTCCTACTGACCCTTCAAGCCCCAGGTGCCCTGTCCCCTCAGCAGCTCCCCTGTGACCTGCCCTGACCCTCTTCTCCTCTCTCCAGCCTAACCATGCCCTCTTCAGTGCCCAGATCCCAAGCCCAGGCCTACATAAGCTTTCGGTAGACCTGGACCTGTGTGGATTTAACACTGAGATGATATCCATACCACTGCTATTTAAATATCAATTTCTCTCAAGGTCCCATAAACATGCGAGCACCCCTGGAGGCCTCTGCAAAGGAGTGTTTGTCATTTTGCACAGGTGTGTTTGAATCTCATTCTGGAAGGCTAGTGTGCAGGGGGAATTTCATGAGCCCAACTAGCAGGTTGACATTCATTTCTCAACACATACTGGTTATACTCTATTATTTATAAGGTAAAGTGACTTTTTTAATGGAAAAAACCTTTTATTCATGAAAAAAAATGCCCCTCTCATCTGCCAGCCAAAAAAAAGCTCTATAATAGTGGTGTATATATATATTTAGATACAAATCAAGATGGTCTCGGGATTTAGCCTCCTAAATCCCATGAGTCTCCTACAGTGGTTCTCAGAGGGTAATCCCTGGACCAGAGCATCAGCAACACCTGGGAACTTGTTAGATACGCAAATTATCAGCCCTCCTTAGACCTGCTCAATCAGAAACTCTGGGGTGGGGTCCAGAACCTTGTGTTTTAACAAGCCTTCCAGGTGGTTCTGGTCTATTTATGTATTAGGAGAGCTCCTGAAGGTTGGAGCTCTGCCATCCTCAGCTCTCCAAACCCAGCCCTTGGTGCAGCACTCTAGAGTGATGGGCCTTCCATAGCTCGATATGTGTGCTCTGAATGAACAAATGAATGCATGTATAAGAGAATGAACAGAAAGTTAAAAACAAATAGAAAGGGCTTTCCTGGTGGCCCAGTGGTTGAGAGTCCACCTGCCGATGCAGGGGACGCGGGTTCGTGCCCCTCTCTGGGAGGATATCCCACATGCCGCAGAGCGGCTGGGCCCATGGGCCATGGCCGCTGAGCCTGTGAGTCCGGAGCCTGTGCTCCGCAACAGGAGAGGCCACAGCGGTGAGAGGCCTGCGTACCACAAAAAAAAAGAAAAGAAAAGAAATTGAGCAACAAATGCAAAAGAAACTAAGAGAACTTCTTGTTAGGTATCCATTCAGACCTTCTGATCCAGTGAGTAGAATGATAAGTGTGAAAGGACAATGGAGGCGTTGCAGACTCCCCCTCAGACCTTCTATCTCTTCATCCCCATCCCTGTTGTACTGACATCTGAGTGGCAACACTTGGCCACTCAGCCTCTCCAACCCATGCCCCAGGTGAAAACTCCTGTCCAAACAACTTCCTCAAAAAAAGAACCGTAGAAGCAAGGGAGCACTTGGCCCTAAATGACCTGTGCAGGACCCACAAATTACTTACTTAATATCGTTTACAGAAGGCCAGTTGGTCTCAAGATGAACGGAGCTAATGCTGTTCTTGGCACCGAACTTAAAGATTCAAGGCCAGAAATACAAAGGAAGGCCTCTTTCAACTTCCAGACTGGGCTGCTGAATAAAGCTGGAAGGGTGGGATGGGGGAAGAGGGGGCCTATTCGAAAAAGGAATAAAGGTTTCTTTGGTGAAGAAATATTAATCTCAATATTCACATGGTGTTAAAATATATGTTTGAAATCTCCAGAATGAGATGTTCACAAATAGATAAGCTCTAAGTGGATGATTTTTTAGCCTTGATTTTCCTTTACTGAAATATAATTAACACTTCCTGAAACCAGCTAGCTTGGAATAATTTAGTTCAACTGTAAGTATGCAAAACACTTAACAATTAGCTCCATGAAATGAGACCAGCCAGCACTGAGCCGACTTCATTAATGCCCTAAAGTGCATATGCCCTATTATAAGAGCTTTCAGAAATATTGTATAAACCTGAAATGTCCCCATAGAATGGAATGGGAAGGGAGTTTCTGATTATTTTCATTCACTTGAAATCTATGTCTCATAAACGCAGCGGTCTGAAAGGTGACAGCAATTAGTTTTAATATTTTTACTGCTACTTCCAAGGTGGTAAAAAGAAAAGAAACCAAGGTATTACAATGGGGTCTTTAAAGCCAGCATGATTTAACCTGCCATAAAAAGGGACAGCTTGGGAAGCAGATAAAGCTCATGGGTTCTGAGAGTCAAGGGCCCTGGGTTCAGCTGTGCAGCCTGGCATACATCCTTCAACTGAGTTTTCCTCTGTAAAGTGGGGATAACGAAGGGTACTATTCAAACAGGTAAACATCAGTGCAGCACGAGACATTACCAATCAGAATGGATGCTGGCAGTAAAGGATGAGGACTGTGGGCACAGTGGTATGGTCTGCATGCCCCGTACCCTCACCTGTTCACCCTGGTAACATCGGAGCAGAATAAGAATACCTCTCTCAGAAGGCTGTTGAAAGCATTACAGGAGATAATGAATGGGACAGGGCTTCAAAGGAGGAAGACTCTATTCAACTACTGGAGATTTGAATACTTTTATATTTTTTCCTTCTTTTTTTAGACACTGGCCAGAGGCAAAGCCTTCGAGAAGTTAAGATCAACTTAGGCTACTTCCATTTTTTGAAGCTCTGAGTAAAAAAATGAAGAATTGCCAAAGCCAGAATTTAAAAAAAAAAAAAAAAAAGGGAATTTTTAACATGTACATTTACCAAAATATTGTTTTCACCCACCAATCCAAAATAAAATGCAATGAATGCAATGTGATTTTGCTAGTCATAAAATGAAGCTTTTTTGAAGTCATAAAATGAATTTTTTTTATTGAAGTATAGCTGATTTACAACATTGTTCTAGTTTCAGATGTACAGCAGTGATTCCGTTATATATATATTTTTCAGATTATTTTCCATTATAGGTTACTACAACATATTGAATATAGTTCCCTGTGCTATAAAGTAAATCCTTGTTGCTTATTTTATACATAGGAGTTTTTTAATCCCATACTTCCAGTTTATCCCTTCCCCCCCACCCCTTTGGTAACCATAAGCTTGTTTTCTACGTCTGTGTACCTGTTTCTGTTTTGTATATAAATTCATTTGCATTATTTTTCATTCCGCATATAAATGATATATATTTGTCTTCGTCTGACTTACTTCACTTAGTATGATATTCTCTAGATCCATCCATGTTGCTGCAAATGGCAATCTTTCATTCTTTTTTATGGCTGAATACAACAACTGTGTGTGTGTGTGTGTGTGTGTGTGTGTGTGTATAGATACATATATCTCTCACATCTTCTTTAGCCACTCATCTGTTGATGAACACTTAGGTTGCTTCCACGTCTTGGCTATTGTAAATAGTGTGATGAACGCTGGGGTGCAGGACTTTTTTCGAATTAGTTTTCATCTTTTCTGGATATATGCCCAAGAGTGGGATTACTGGATCACATGTAGCTCTATTTTTAGTTTTTTAAGGAACCTCCATACTGTTTTCCATAGTCGGTGCACCAATTTACATTCCCACTAACAGTGTAGGAGGGTTCTGTTTTCTCCATACCCTTTCCAGCATTTATTATTTGTGGACTTTTTGATGATGACCATTCTGACCAATGTGAGGCAAAGCCTCATTGTGGTTTGGGTTTGCATTTCTCTAATAATTAGTGATGCTGAGCATCTTTTCATTTGCCTGTTTGGCCATCTGTATATCTTCTTTGTTGAAATGTCTATTTAGGTCTTCTGCCCATTTTTTGATTGGGTTGTTCAGTTTTTTTAATATTGAGTTGTCTGAGCTGTTTGTGTATTTTGGCTATTAACCCCTTGTCAGTCACATCATAAGCAAATATTTTCTCCCATAGGTTGTCTTTTTGTTTTGTTAATGGTTTCCTTTGCTGTGCAAAAGCTTTTAAGTCTGATTAGGTCGCATTTGTTTATTTTTGCTTTTATTTCTTTTGCCTTGGGAAACTGATCTAAGAAAATACTACTATGATTTATGTCTGAGAACGTTTTGCCTGTTTTTGAGTTTTATGGTATCATGTCTTATATTTAGGTCTTTGAGCCATCTTGAGTTTATTTTTGTATATGATGCGAAAGAGTGTTCTGCTTTCACTGACTTACGTGGAACCGTCCAGCTTTCCCAACACCACTTGCTGAAGAAACTGTCCTTTCTCTATTATACATAAGATGTTACGAAAAAACCCGAACGACTTTTTGGCCAACCCAATACACTCTTGCTTCCTTTGTCATAGATTAACTGACCATAAGTGTGTGAGTTTATTTCTGGGCTCTCTATTTTGTTCCACTGATCTATATATGTTTTTGTGCCAATACCACGACGAAGCCAGTATACTTGAGAAGTATGGAGAACGACAGGTAGTGAAGGCCAGAACAGAGACACAAGTTCAAGACTACAAGATGCACATCTTTCTGGTTTTTTTCTTCAGTCCCACCAGTGGGCTCTGAGACTGTATACGTGACCCTATGGGGTGATGACATCCAAAGTCCACATCTTAAGCCCTTCACAATTGGCCCTGAGCCAATATCCCTCCCAGGCCCCTGTGGGACAGGGCCTGGGGGAAGGCAGTCAAAACACCTGGGTACCCCCCCACAAACAAGGAAGGTAGCAAGGAGCTGGTTCCACCTCTGCAAAGTCCTGGCTAAAAGTGAATTCTTCCCCACTGCCTGGCCCTAACTCTGTCCATGGGACAGGCCACCTCTCCTCAGGAGAACCAAAAAAACATGAGGCACTGAACACGACCCCCACCAGACAAGAGGGTTCTCCTGGGGAAGAAGGATACGGTGCATCCAAGTCAGGCAGAAGTAGGCAGCAACATCAATTGGGTTAGAAACTACTGAGTGCTGGGCCCATGTCAAGTATTTCGCATGTGTTGAACCCTACTCTATAGATACGGAAACTGAGGCTCAGAGAGGTCAGGTGACTGGCCCAAGATCACATTGCTAATGAGCAGTAAAGCTGCTATCCCTGCTCGCATCTTCTACGTCAAAGCCCACACTCTCTGGGCTTCCCTGGTGGCACAGTGGTTGAGAGTCCGCCTGCCGATGCAGGGGACACGGGTTCGTGCCCCGGTCCAGGAAGATCCCACATGCCGCAGGGCGGCTGGGCCCGTGAGCCGTGGCCGCTGAGCCTGCGCGTCCGGAGCCTGTGCTCCGCAACGGGAGAGGCCACAACAGTGAGAGGCCTGCGTACCGCAAAAAAAAAAAAAAAAGCCCTCGCTCTCTGCACGCACTCATCACACTGCTTATAGAAATGCATTTAGGTGGAAGTACCTAGCACAGTGCCTGGCTTGGAGGAGGTGCTTATCACTGCCTGTGAAATTTGAGTAGAAAATATTAAATAAGGATCTTTTACTGATTTCCTACTGCTGCTGTAACAAATTACCACAAACTTAGTGGCTTAAAACAATACCAATTTATTCCTTACAGTTCTATGGGTCACAAGTCCAGAATGTGTTGGCAGGGCTGCATGATATCTTGTGAAGGCCCTAGAGGAGAATCTGTTTCCTGGCCTTCTCCAGCTTCTAGAGGCTGCCCACATTTCTTGGCTCATGGCTCCTTTTTCCATCTTCAGAGCTAGCAGCAAATCATCTTCAAATCTTTCTGTCTCTCTGAACTTTGCTTCCATCATCATACCTGCTTCTCTAACTCTGTCCCTCTTGCTTCCTTTTTTTTTTTATTTTTTTTATTTTTTTTGCAGTACGCGGGCCTCTCACTGCTGTGGCCTCTCCCGTTGCAGAGCACAGGCTCCGGACACACAGGCTCAGCGGCCATGGCTCATGGGCCCAGCCGCTCCGCGGCATGTGGGATCTTCCCGGACCGGGGCACGAACCCGCGTCCCCTGCATCGGCAGGTGGACTCTCAACCACTGCGCCACCAGGGAAGCCCTTGCTTCCTTCTTATAAAGACCCTGTGCTGACATTGGGCCCACCCAGCTAATCTATTAGATAACCTCCCCACCTCAAGAGCCTTAACTTAACCACTTCTACAGTCTCTCTTGCCACATAAGGTAACATATTCACAGAGTCCAGATTTAGGATGTGGACATTTCGGGAAGTTCTTTATTCAGCCTACTATAGACTTTAATAAAAGAAATCATAATAGCCATTCCTTCTTTAGAAATGAGCCAAAAGCTTTAGCGTATGGTTACAACAAACTTAATTCCAGATTTCCAGGATGAGACTCAATATCAAATATTGGCATTCCTAATCAATAATAATTTAGTGGTTACCACTTACATACTTGGTATTATAAGTGACTTGCAAGAATTGTCTCATTTCACCCTTAAAAAATGCCCTGTGATTTAGACATTATTTATTTTATTTATTTATGGCTGCATTGGGTCTTTTTTGCTGCGCGTGGCTTTCTCTAGTTGCAGTGAGCGGGGGCTACTCTTTGTTATGGTGCACGGGCTTCTCACTGCAGTGGCTTCTCTTGTTGCAGAGCACAGACTCTAGGTGCACAGGCTTCAGTACTTGTGGCACGTGGGCTCAGTAGTTGTGGTTCACGGGCTCTAGAGCACAAGCTCAGTAGTTGTAGTGCACGGGCTTAGTTGCTCTGCGGCATGTGGGATCTTCCCAGACAAGGGCTGCACTGGCAGGCGGATTCTTAACCACGGCGCCACCAGGGAAGCCCGGTTTAGACATTATTATCCTCAATTTACAATAGAAACTGAGGTTTCAACAACTGTTTGACTTGGTCAAGGCCACAGTCAGTAAATGGTGGAGCTGGGATTTGAACCTGGGCTGTCTGAAGTCAGACTGGCCATCCAGATTGTTGGTTCAGAAATTATGGGCACCAGATAGCGTGTGTGTGGAAGAGAACGTGCTCTGCAAAATATAAACAGAGCCTAATATACTGAAAGGAAGCACAAGGAATACTAAGGAAGCATTTGGGGCCGAATCCTGGTTCTGCCACTTTGACCTCAATTTCCTCATCTGTAAAATTGGCTTAATAGCACTCCTCTCCTGGGGTTGGTGTGATTAAACAGATAATGCATGCAAAGCACTAGTGCTCCATATATGTTAGCTGGGCAAGGAGAAAGGCCAAGCGTTGTCCTAAGAGTCTCAGCACAAGGACTAATGCTGGTCAACCTTGAGCCACTGCGTCCTCCTGTCTGGACCCAAGTCTCCCCCAAGTGCAGTGAAAAAGATAGACTAAGCTGCTCTCCAAGGCCCTTCTTCCCTGATTTCCTGGGAGAAGACTGCACAGACATCCTCTGACTTCAGACCAAAGGCCTTTGGAGTGCAGCTTCCCAACGCTGCATTCTCATTTCTCAGTCCCAGGGCAGCCTCAGAATGGATGGGAATGTGTAAAAAAGTCTTAAAGAATCTTGCTGAGAACCACTCTCCACAGATACTCATCAAGCCTCTTACAGCAGAATCATTTATCAGGCATGTGAAAACATGGCTGTGACTACGGGGTCTGGGGCCTGGTCCCAAACTGTGTTTTACATGGGGATTAATGACTAGTGTGATCAACCAGGAAAGCTGTGCAAGCTGGCTCTCACAGCTTGCTGATGACGTCATCTGGACAGCTCCTCTGTCCCTAGAAAGAGAAGCTCCACCCCTCACCATCTCACACCCTTGCAGAGTCCCAAAGCCAAACACAGCAGCCAACAACAGGCAGAGCACTGCAATACATGCAACATAGAAAGAGGCCAAAGCCCTGCCCCAGGTCAAGCAGCAGACTTGCACATCTCATGACTGTCTGATAAGCCACTAATAGGCAATGGGACCTTGGGCAAGTCAATTACCCTCTCTGTGCCTCAACTTTATCAACTATAAAACAGAGACAAGGTACCTATTCCATAGGGTTGTTGTGAACCTCAAATGAATTTAAAACCCGTAAGGTGCTTAGAAAAATACCCAGCCCACAATAAGCGCTATGTTATTATGAGCTACTGTCTCTTTAAAACTTGGCTCCAAGCCTCCTAACTCCTATATTCATGCTCTTTACATGACATCAAAGCACGTCCTTCTGCCAGGTCAGCTCTCTGACACCGCCAAGTCTTCTCTCCTCAGCCAAGAGAGACCACAAGATCTACTTTCATTCTCCCAACTCATCCAAAATAGGACCATTCTTTCATCAGTGCTCTCCCTGATGGTTTCTGGGCTCGTTATAACATAAAGCAGTTAGTTACAAGAGCCTAGGAGTTAAAAACTCCCAACCAGAAGCTCCTTCTCTATGTAGTGATGAAGGCAATCAGGCAGAGGGAGAAGGCCCTCAACCCTTTCCAGAAAGCTGGCCGAGCCTGTTAGTCCCTGTTGGGTTTAAGTCTCCTGGATTCCCAGAGCCAGAGGGAAAGCTGTCCCTTGCTCGCCAGCCCCGCCCGATTCTGGCTCACCTCTTTCAAGGAAGCAGGAGTCAGGTATAAGGACAGTCACCTTGTCACTGTGCCCATTAAAGGCCCTGATACTAAGGCCTTCTTTGATGTCTCTCTCTCTCTCTCTCTCTCTCACTCACACACACACACAGAGCTTGTCTCTCCAGCAAAGACACGACCCTGACACAGGAGAGGTCCACAGGAGCATGGGAGAAAAGGTTGGCAGGGGCAGCCACAGACAAACACGGCCCTGCACAGCCAGCGGGGTCATCAGAGCTCCCAGACATGAACACACGGTCCTAGTCCATTTGAGCTACTATGACAAAATACCACAGACTGGGTGCCTTATAAACCACAGAAATTTTTCCTCCAAGTTCTGGAGGCTGTAAGTTCAAGATCATGGCACTGGCAGTTGAATGAGGGTCGTCTTCCCGGCTGCAGGCTTCTCATTCTGTCCTCACATGACAGAAGGGGTGAGGGAGCTCTCTCTGTCTCTTTTATAAGGATGTTAATCCTGTCCATAAGGGCTCCGCCCTCATGACCTAGACACTACCCAAAGGCCGAGCACCTTCTAAAAGCATCACCTTGGGGATTTTACATATGAATGGGGGGGATGGGGTTGTTGGCAGACACACACCTTCAGACTGTAGCACAGGGTACAACAACGCAGCCTACAAATAGGCCAAGAGTCTCTGTGACCTAGAATGGGGAACCCCACGCAGGGAGGAGCAGGAAGGGGGCCAGGAAGCAGAAATGAAGCCCTGGGTATGAAAGAGGAAGGTGGGAGGGGCATATCCAGGAACCCCTCCTTCAGGAATTGAAGCAAGCAGCTGAAGCAAAGGCCGCGAGAACATTATTTCCCAGGCACCCCTTGACCAGCGAAATCTGTTTTTCAGAATTTCCAAATTACATTAAGAGGGCATTAGGCCTGGGTTCAAATTCAGATTGTGCCACTTACTGGCTGTGTGACCTTCTACAAGAACTTAACCTCTCTGGACTTCAATTTCCTTATCTGTAGAATGGATTAAAAATAGAAATTCTCTCATTGGGTTGTTCTCAGGATTAAAAGGGATAAAATATATACCACCCCCTTCACATGGTCTCTGGCCGACAGTTAGCTTTCAGGAATGGTGCTCAGCACAGCCCTAGCACTGTTAAGCACTCAGTAAATACGTGATGAACAAATGCGCGTCTCCTCTTCACTCGTGTGACGGTAGTAATCAGGCCCGTTTTTCCAGCCGAGTTATGGGAATTAGATGAGATTCCATGGGTAAGTGTTGAGCACAGGGCCAGGTATATGGGAGCTGCCCAGGAAATAGTATTATGAGATTCTTGACTAATGTGGATACGTGTCTCTCACCGTGCCCTCCCTCCCTCATGGGCTCAAAACAATGTGAACTCAGAGAGAAACCCACCAGTGAACTGTAGTCTTGGGGGTCTCCCCTGCTCAGAACCTACAGAAGGCAACTGCCCACTTGGAGAAAACAAGACCACAAAAAAACTGAACCTGGTTCTGCTCTCCTGCCCATGGTCTGAGTGAGACAAATGGCTTCAGCTTGGCCCTCCACAGCAGATGTGTTCAGGCATACCTGCCCTGCCCACATGCCCAGCTGAAGACGCAGCCCCAAGTGGCCATGTCTGCACCACACGTTCTGTTCTGAATGGATGAGAGAGAGATACCTAAGGACATCTAAGTTCACTAGCTACTCAGTGACCAATCAGATTTTTTTCTCTCAAGAATTTGGACCACGTTAGACAGTGATGGGCATTTGGGGTTGTGTAGAGTCATGTTGGCCCTATAGCAAAACCAAGCAAGAAGGCTGGAGGAGAGGGGTGTGCCAAGCAGAGAAACCACGAGTAAGCAGAGGAATCCTGCCTGCAGAGAGGAAAACAAGAGAGAGGCAAAGAGCAAAGCCCAAGAGAGATGGAAAACTTGAGACAGAGACAAGCTGCCTCACTCTTGGGGGGCCTCCCAGATCTGATTCCCATGAGCTGGCTGGGCTCACTTTCCACCTAAGAACTCTGTATTGCTCCAGTAATCATGCCCTGCCCTACTACTCCCAGTGTGTGGTCTGGCTCACATGGACTACGTTCCATGCAACCCCATGATCCCTACAATAATGATGCCAAAGGGCATCCGCCAAGGAGCAGGGGTGCATCTTTCAGGAGCCTCTTGGCACTGGTGTAAGGGACCAGACTCCATGGCTGTCTGAGTGACCTTCGCTCCACCCCTTCCCATGAGCCCAAGTCTCACATGCCTGTAAAGACATCCCCTGGGCAGTATGCAGATTAGGCAGCCACAGAATTCAGGGTGTTACAGCTCAGCTGTCTTTAGAGATAAGAGGAGATATCTGCAAAAGTATTCCTGGAGTTACTGCCCTTCACTGAGAAAGCTTCACTGCAGCCACAACATGATGGATTGTTTGTTTTGGTCTCCTGGAACTGAAAGAGTCTCCTCCACCAAATAAAAATATAACCCTTCAAGGCCACTGCATCATTAGCCGAGCAAGCCACTTGGAGTCAAAAAACTTGGATTCAAATTCTGGCTCCGCTACTTACTAACTCCGTGACTTGGAGCAAATAACTTAACCTCTCTGTCGCTCAAATTTCTCATCTCCTGGAAGATAGTATCTGACTGGTATGGTCTGTATATTGTAAGAGGTTGTCTACCTGTCTACCTTTCTTTGTAAGTGACTGGCAACAAGTAGGTATTGTCTGGACAGGGGCAGCTGCTTGGTTGACTGGTTTTAAAAAACCCATTGATGACAGAGAAAATCCCACTGAAATGGGAGAAACTCAGGTAGAAGTGTGAATAATGTTTTACATTTTTGTAGGAGTTGATCTTTTAAAATATCGTGTCACAACCACTCTGGGATACAAAGGGAGGCAGAACTACTATCCTCAACTCACAGAAAGCATCTGACTTCCACACTGCCTTTTGTGTTTTTTGTTTTTTATTTTTGTTTATTTGCGGTACGCAAGCCTTTCACTGCTATGGCCTCTCCCGCTGCGGAGCACAGGCTCTGGACGCGCAGGCTCAGCGGCCATGGCTCACGGGCCCAGCCGCACCGCGGCATGTGGGATCTTCCCGGACCCGGGCACAAACCTGTGTCCCCTGCATCGGCAAGCGGACTCTCAACCACTGCGCCACCACGGAAGCCCCCCGCACTGCTTTTTCCATCTCTCACCAGGGTGACCCAATTCTGCTTTGTGCCCAGAGGGAACCGTGAGTAGACTCAGGTAGACCAGCTGTCCCTGTCTTGAGCACTGTCTCTTTTCCAGATTCAAGACTACAGGGGTGTCCGAGAGGACTGGGAGGCTGTTTTGTTTTTTTTTGTTTGGTTGGTTTTTTGGCCATGCCATGCCTTGTGGGATCTTAGTTCCCTGACCAGGGATAGAACCCGTGCCCCCTGCAGTAGAAGCGTGGAGTCCTAACCACTGGACCACCAGGGAATTCCATGGAGCTGCTTCCTTTTGTCCCTGGGCATTCAGAGGGACCCCTGGCTCTGTGGATCTCCGAAAGCCTCTGCCCAATGGAACAACAGATCACTTCTGCCAACTACATAACCACACTTAGGTGGACGCAGTTCAGCACCTTTCCCCACAAGTAGGTTGGAAGCCACCAGGAATTAAGAGTGGGATCTCTACAAAAAAATCTAGAAACAATAAATGCTGGAGAGGGTGTGGAGAAAATGGAACCCTCTTGCACTGTTGGTGGGAATGTAAACTGATACAGCCACTATGAAGAACAGTATATAGGTTCCTTAAAAAACTAAAAATAGAACTAACTACCATACACCCAGCAATCCCAATACTGGGCATACACCCTGAGAAAACCATAATTCAAAAAGAGACATGTACCACAATGTTCAACGCAGCTCTATTTACAATAGCCAGGACATGGAAGCAACCTAAGTGTCCATCATCGGATGAATGAATAAAGAAGATCTGGCACATATATACAATGGAATATTACTCAGCCATAAAAAGAAACGAAATTGAGTTATTTGTAGTGAGGTGGATGGACCTAGAGTCTGTCATACTGAGTGAAGTTAAGTCAGAAAGAGAAAAACAAATACCATATGCTAACACATATATATGGAATCTTAAAAAAAAAAAAAATGGTTCTGAAGAACCTAGG
>RJWK010008066.1:0-48416 GCA_004363435.1 Platanista minor
AGAGGCCACAACAGTGAGAGGCCCATGTACCGAAAAAAAAAAAAATTAAGAAAATGGTAATAGAAACATACATATCAATAATTACCCTAAATGTAAGTGGATTAAATGCTCCAACCAAAAGTCATAGACTGGCTGAATGGACACAACAAGACCGGTATATATGCTGTCTACAAGAGACCCATTTCAGACATAGGGACACATACAGACTGAAAGTGAGAGAATGGAAAAAGATATTCCATGCAAATGGAAATCAAAAGAAAGCTGGAGTAGCAGTTCTCATATCAGACAAAATAGACTTTAAAATAAAGACTAATACAAGAGACAAAGAAGGACACTAGATAATGATCAAGGGATCAAACCAGGAAGAAGATAAAACAATTGTAAATATTTATGCACCCAAAATAGAAGAACCTCAAAACATAGCGCAAATGCTAACAGCCATAAAAAGGGAAATTGACAGTAACACAATAATAGTAGGGGACTTTAACACACAATTTCACCAGTAGGCAGACCAACTAATAGGAAAATAAATAAGGAAACACAAGCTTTAAATGACACATTAAACAAGATGAATTTAATTGATATTTATAGGACATTCCATCCAAAAACAGCAGATTACACTTTCTTCTCAAGTGCTCTTGGAGCATTCTCTCGGATAGATTATATCTTGGGTCACAAATCAAGCCTTAGTAAATTTAAGAAAATTGAAATCATATCAAGTATCTTCTGACCACAACGCTATGAGGCTAGATATAAATTACAAAAAAAAAAAACTGTAAAAAATAAAAACACATGCAGGCTAAACCATACACTACTAAAAAAAAACCAAGACATCATTGAAGAAATCAAAGAGAAAATTTAAAAAAAATACCTAGAAACAAATGACAATGAAAACATGACGACCCAAAACAGATGGGATGCAGCAAAAGCAGTTTTAAGAGGGAAGATTATAACAATACAATCCTACCTAAAGAAACAAGAAACATCTCTAATAAACAGCCTAACCTTATACCTAAAGCAATTAGGGAAAGAAGAACAACAAAAACCAAAGTTAGTAGAAGGAAAGAAATCATAAAGATCAGATCAGAAATAAATGAAAAAAGAAATAAAGGAAACTATAGCAAAGGTCAATAAAACAAAAACCTAGTTCTTTGAGAAGATAAACAAAATTGATAAACCAATAGCCTGACTCATCAAGAAAAAAAGGAAGAAGAGTCAAATTAATAGAATAAGAAATGAAAAAGGAGAGGTAACAACTGACACTGCAGAAATACAAAAGATCATGAGAGATTACTACAAGCAACTCTATGCCAATAAAATGGAAAACCTGGAAGAAATGGACAAATTCTTAGAAATGTACAACCTTCCGAGACTGAACCAGGAAGAAATAGAAAATAAAAACATACCAATCACAAGCACTGAAATTGAGACTGTGATTAAAAATCTTCCAACAAAAAAAAAGCCCAGGACCAGATGGCTTCCAGGGAGAATTCTATCAAACATTTAGAGAAGAGCTAACACCTATCTTTCTCAAACTCTTCCAAAATATAGCAGAGAGAGGAACACTCCCAAACTGATTCTAAGAGACTACCATTAACCTGATACCAAAACCAGACAAAGATGTCACAGAAAAAAAACCTACAGGCCAATATCACTGATGAACATAGATGCAAAAATCCTCAACAAAATACTAGCAAACAGAATCCTACAGCACATTAAAAGGACCATATCCCATGATCAAGTGAAGTTTATACCAGCGTGCAAGGATTCTTCAGTATACACAAATCAATGTGATACACCATATTAACAAACAAAGAAAAAAAATTTTGATAATCTCAATAGATGCAGAAAAAGCTGTTGACAAAATTCAAAACGGATTTATGATAAAAACTCTCCAGACAGTGGGCATAGAGGGAACTTACGTCAACATAGTAAACACCATATATGACAAACCCACTGCCAACATTGTTCTCAATGGTGAAAAACTTAAAACTTTCCACTAAGGTCAGGAAAAAGGCAAGGTTGCCCAGTCTCATCACTGTTATTCAACATTGTTTTGGAAGTTTTACCCACATCAATCAGAGAAGAAAAAGAAATAAAAGGAATATAATTTGGAAAAGAAGAAATAAAACTGTTACTGTTTGCAGATGATGTGATACTATACACAGAGAATCCTAAAGTTGCTACCAGAATATTACTAGAGCTAATCAATGAATTTGTTAAAGTTGCAGGATACAAAATTAATGCACAGAAATCTCTTGCATTCTTATACACTAATGATCAAAAATCTGAAAGAGAAATTAAGGAAACACTCCCATTTACCACTGCAACAAAAAGAATAAAAACCCAAGGAATAAACCTACTTAAGGAGACAAAAGACCTGTATGCAGAAAACTATAAGACCCTGATGAAAGGAATTAAAGATACAAACAGATGCAGAGGTATACCATTCTTTGATTGTAAGAATCAACATTGTCTAAATGAGTATATTACCCAAGGCAATCTACAGATTCAATGCAATCCCTATCAAACTACCAATGGCATTTTTCACTGAACTGCGGCAAAAAGTGTCACAATTTATGTGGAAACACAAAAAACCCCGAATAGCAAAACCAATCTTGAGAAAGAAAAACGGAGATGGAGGAATCAGGCTCCGTGAGTTCAGACTATACTACAAAGCTATAGTAATCAAACAGTATGTTACTGGTACAAAAACAGAAAGATAGATCAATGGAACAGGATAGAAAGCCAGAGTTAAACCCATGCACATATGATCACCTTATCTTTGATATAGTAGGCAAGAGTATCAGTGGAGAAAAGACAGCCTCTTTGATAAGTGGTACCTGGAAAACTGGACAGCTACATGCACAAGAATGAAATTAGACTCTCCCTAACACCATACACAAAAATAAACTCAAAATGGATTAAAGACGTAAATGTAAGGTCAGACACTATCAAACTCTTAGAGTAAAACATAGGCAGAACACTCTATGATATAAATCACAGCAAGATCCTTTTTGACCCAACTCCTAGTGAAATGGAAATTAAAAAAAAAAAAAAAAAAGATAAACAAATGGGACCTAATGAAACTTAAAAGCTTTTGCATAGCAAAAGAGACTATAAATAAGACCAAAAGACAACCCTCAGAATGGGAGAAAATATTTGCAAATGAACTAACTGACAAAAGATTAATCTGCAAAATATACAAGCAGCTCATGCAGCTCAATATAAAAACTACAGATAACCCAATCCAAAATGGGCAGAAAACCTAAACAGACATTTCTGTAAAGAAGATATACAGATGTCCAGCAAACACATGAAAGGATGGTCAACATCACTATTCATTAGAGAAATGCAAATCAAAACTACAATGAGACATCAGTTCACACTGGCCAGAATGGCCATCATCAGAAAATCTACAAAAAATAAATGCTGGAGAGGGTGTGGAGAAAACGAACCCTCCTGCACTGTTGGTGGGTATGTAAATTGATACAGCCACTATGGAGAACAGTATGGAGGTTCCTTAGAAAACTAAAAATATAACTACCATATGACCCAGCAATCCCACTACTGGGCATGTACCCTGAGAAAACCATAGCTCCAAAAGTGTCACTTACCCCAATGTTCATTGTAACACTCTTTACAATAGCCAGGACATGGACGTAACCTAAGTGTCCATCAATAGATGAATGGATGAAGAAAATGTGGCACATATATACCATGGAACTTTACTCAGCCATGAAATGAAATGAAATTGAGTTATTTGTAGTGAGGTGGATGGACCTAGAATCTGTCCTGCAGAGTGTAGTAAGTTAGAAAGAGATAAACAAATACCGTATGCTGACATATATATGGAATGTAAACAAACAAAAAAAAAGGTTCTGAAGAACCTAGGGACAGGACAGAAATAAAGATGCAGACATAGAGAATGGACTTATGGACACGGGGAGGGGGAAGGGTAAGCTGGGACGAAGTGAGAGAGTGGCATGGACATATATATACTACCAAATGTAACATAGATAGGTAGTGGGAAACAACCGCATAGAACAGGGAGATCAGCTCAGTGCTTTTTGACCACCTAGAGGGGTGGGATAGGGAATACGTATGGGGATATGTATATATGTATAGTTGATTCACTTTGTCTTACAGCAGAAACTAACACAACAATGTAAAGCAATTATACTCTAATAAAGACGTTAAAAAAAATGTACCAATTCTGATAGCATAGCTGTGAACTGAAGACTTATTTTATTCTGGAAGAAAGGATGTAAGTGAAGGAAATGTTTATTGATGAAAGCATATCTTTTTATCAGGAAGGGCAATGGAAATACCAAATATTGTCCATATTAGATGCTGTGGAAACTCATATAACATTTTTAACTTTAAAATTGTCCATATTAGATGCTGTGGAAGCTCATATAAAATTTTTAACTTTAAAAACAAACAAATATTGTATATTTATGCATATCTGTGGGATCTAGAAAAATGATACAGATGTACCTATTTTCAGAGCAAGAATAGACATAGAGATAGAGAATGGATTTGTGGACACAGGGGTGGAAGAAGGTGGGATGAATTGGGAGACTGTGACTGATGTATATACACTACCATGTGTAAAACAGATAGCTAGTGGGAACCTGCTGTATAGCACAGGGAGCTCAGCTCTATGATGATCTAGATAGTTGGACAAGTAGGAAGGAGGTCCAAGAGGGAGGGGATATTTGTATACATATAGCTAATTCACTTTGTTATACAGCAGAAACCAACACAACACTGTAAAGCAACTATATCCCAATAAAAATTAAAATAAACAATAAATTCTATAGTCTAAAGAAAAAAAAAAAAGAAACAAAATAGCGGATTTTCCTTTAGGCATATGCAACCCTTCTTGGGAACCAGTGCGGCTCTCTGTTTCCATGCCAATGATCAGAGTCCAACCTCTCATTTTCTCACATTAGGTTTACTGCAAGTTTTCTGATTTGTCTCTCTACCCCTCCTGCCCTCTGATATCAGATTAATCTAACTTAGTCTGGCCTAGCAAACAAAACAGAGGCTGGATTTTGGGCTCCATTTCAATCTCTTTTAGACAGTTTTGCATAGAAGTAAACTAAATGCAGTAGCCTGTTTGAGGATGCAATGTTTGATTAAAGGCCTGAATAAAATGAGGGATCAAGCTATGAGGACATGTGACAGGAAGAGCATTTTTTTAAATCCTTAAAACTAGAGCATGTTTGGTATGCTACAGTAGACGAAGACCAGTGTGGTGGAGTGAGCAAGAGGAAAGTGGTAGGAAAAGGGGTTGACCTGGTAAGAGCTTTGCATTTTATTTTAAGGGTAAGGGAAACCCATTAAAGTAGGAAGTTATGAATTTTCTCTCTTAACATGAAAAGATCCTTCACATAAAGGAGGCAAGATTTGACCTGAAGATATGAGAATGAGTTGTAGTTGTCCCATGGATAGAGGTTCCATGTAGAGAGAATCTGTGGGCTTGGAGGGTATGATCAGAAACAAAAATAGTTAGGGTACCTAATCCTTGCTACTGAAAATTTCTAGCACAGACCAGCCACATCCACATCACCATAGAGATTGTTAGCAAAATGAAGAATCTTTTGCTTTTCTTTAGATCTACTGAATCTTAATCTGCATTTTAAACAAACTTAGTGAGTAAATTGTAAGCATGGCAAGGAATAGTGGATGAGAGGAAATAAACTTAAGTGATATAATGTTCTCAGATTAGGGAGGGGCGTTAGGCAATAATGGATAGAGAGGCTTAAGAGCCTGTACAGTTAGGTTGGACCCATTGGGGAGGGCTTTGAGTACCATGATTGAGGTTCTGGAACATTCTGACAAGAGAAAACCTTCCCATAATAACCACCTCACAATGGCTGAGTACCACCATCTGTGAAATTCAGTATTTTTTAAAAAGTAGAGAAATTTCTTTGATTATTTCATGTAAAATTCAGGTAAAAATACAGACTGAATTATGTTTTGTTTTTTTTTTTTTCTTTAAAGGAGGCCATGTTGCCTATTTGAAACTATTACCTGGTTATATATGGATATTCACCCCATGTTAGTTTATATATATTACTCAGAAACCCTTAAATGTGCTGAATAAAATGAGAAACAAAATATTCTTTGTAGATGTACATCAGTGAGTTGTTAATTTTTTTCATTTCTCATGTTCCAGAGGACACGTTAAATTGGAAATGTGTTCTTTCTAGGATGTAAATGCAATCAGTTACAAGGCTTCTTTGCATGTTTGTTTTGGCAGACAGCCTGTCCCTCCTCTTCTTGCTTCTTACTAAACATAATAAATAGGGACATTCAGAATTCACCAAAAGGAGAAGGGGTCAGAATAACAGAGAAATTGACAAATCCCCAAAATGACATGAATATTAATTTTACTAGAATGTTACACAGGTGATTTTTATTTTTCCATATGTTTTAAAATCTTTTTCTTTTCTTATTTTTATTTCAGCAAACTTGCACCTCAAGAAGCATCAGGATGAACAACAGAGATAGCAGGTACCGAAAGGCCTGGAAGATACACAGAAAGAAGGTATAATGGACACAATATGCAATTTAAAATAAATAAGGAGGTTCAGTTAGAGACATCAAGAACTTGGTGGAGCTTCAGTGTGAAGGGACAGAAGTTCACTAGAGGAAGAGTTGAGAGCTCAAGGTAAAGGGGTAGTCAGGAATTAGACCAGAAAGGGTCTTATGCACACAAAGAGGAGTTTGTGCTTTGGCTTGGTCTCTGAGAAGCCTTATCTTCTCTTCTAGCATGACCATCCAATTTATGATCAATTTTCATCCATAGTCACTTTCATTCTTGCCCTGTCCTAAGGCCCAACTCTAATCCATTCCTCAGAAAGTAGTTAGGTGGAAAATCTTTTCATTTCCCTGATAAGAATCCTTCAAAGAATTCCCAGTGCAGTACAGATAAAATCCAAATTCCTTATGACTTGGTCCAATAATCTACATATAGAAAACACAACTCTTCCTCTTCCTTACATAGTGACCTCTTTTGGTTCTTCCAATGGATCAAGTTATATCTTATTTCATGGCATTTACGTCAAACATTCTCTGCTGAAATGTCTTTCTACCCTCCATTCCACTCCAAGATTGCTAACTCCCTTTCATTCTTTGGGTTTTGTCTAATGTAACATCTCCTCCTGATTGTCCCATCCAAAGTATGCACTGTCTCAACCTTCTATCTGTAATATCACCTTAATTATTTCTTTCACATGTCTTAACTCAATTCAAAACTGCTTATCTATTGGGGGTGGAGATCAAGATAGAGTAGGAGGACTCTTAGCTCACATCCCCCCATGAATACATCAAAAATACAACTACATGTACAGCAACTTAGTTGCTGTCTTACTGAAAACAACTTGGAGACTGTCAGAAAGACTCTTATACAACCAAGGTTACAAAGAAAGACAGATGGAATCTGATAGTAAGAGTAGAAAAGGGAATGGTCAGAATTTACACCCATAGCAGGGAACACAGAAGAGGAGGGAGATATCATGGGCTAAGGGATCCTCCCCGGGGAGCAAGAATCTTGAGCCACATATTAGGCACCCCAGCCCTGGGGTCCAACACCAGAAAGACAATTCCCCTCAGCTGGTTTTAAAAACCAGTGGGACTTATTGGAGGGCGGTAAGAAATTGAGACTTCACTCTTCAACAACAATGTACACATTCCTGCTTACTCCTGGTAACGGCTTGGAGACAGCAGATTGAAAACTGCTTCGGTCTCTGGTGGTTTACCAAACCAGCCCAGTGCACACCCCAGCCCACACTGGGTACCTGCTCCACTCATTGCTCCAGCACTGTTCTCAGTAGGGCAGAGGCTGCCATTACCAAAGGAGAGTGAGCATATTTAGAGGTAATGGAGCCAACTTAGACTCAACCCTGCCTCTGACCAAGGCAAAGGCAGGCTTTACCAGCACACAAGTCCCTGTGTGTGCACAAACTCGCTTGCTCCAGGCCACAGCACAGAGGCAGCATATAAATAACTACCTGGTGATCTGGCTGGCTTTCTGGAACTGCCACAGCACACACTACAGCCTGCACCTGGCACCTGCTCCAGGTGCCTGCTCCAACAACTCTTGCTTCAGTGCTGTTTTCCACTAGGCTGGAGCTGTCGTTGCCAAGGAGAGTAAATTCACTCAGAGTGAATGGAACCAACACTCAGACTTGACCTTACATCTAAAAAGGGTGGAGGCAGCCTTTGCTAATGTGCACATCACTGCCCACATTTAGAAGTGAAATTAACTCCAGGACTAATACCAATATTGCTGGCAGAAATGAAATCAGCTTAGTAGTGAGGCACTAACACCTCTGGCCCTGACCCAGTCTCTAACAAAGACCTGCACTATGAGGCAAAAGTGAAACTAGCAGAGAAGTGCAGCTGAAAGCTCTCAGGCACCTGTCACTACCCTAACCAAGACAGAGACTGTCATCACACACACCAGAGAAACCCAACTTCCTCAGTTCTTCTGCCCCAGGCCCTTGGGGCCCAACCCTTCCCCCATAGGATGGTGCCTGTCACTGAGCAGAGAAGAAGACCTGACTCACACTTCATGCTGGCCCTAGCCCCTCCATTTCCAGTCCTACCTCCCAACAAGGTGATGGCTGCCAGCACACCTTAGGGGAAGACATGGCAAGTATGCACTTCAGATCCAGCTCTCCCATCAAAGCCACTGGGCACATGCAGACTGCATAACGATGGTCCCACACACAGAAACCCTTTCAAAAGAGATAGGTAACTATTTAACTAACTTCATAGAGACAGGGAAAGTTAAACAAAATGAAAAGACAGAAGATGTGTTTCAAAGAAGAGGGAAAAAAAAAAAAACCTGGGAAGAAACCTAATGAAACAGATAAATAATTGACCAGATAAAGAGTTCAAAACAATAGTAATAAGAATGCTAGCTTATTACATGAGCACAGTGAGAATTTTAACAAAGAAATAGAAAATATACATCATAACTAGTCAGAGTTGAAGAATATGATAACTGAAATGAAGAATACACTGTAACAGTCTTTTTCAAGATGATGGAGGACTAGGAGGGCATGGAGCTCATCTCTCCCCACAAACTCACCAAGAATACATCTACAAATGGAACTATTCTCACAGAACACCTGCTTAACACTAGCAGAGAAACTTGGACACCTAAAAGGATAAGAAAGGTCTCCATATAACCAGGTAGGATGAAAGAAAGAAGAAGAAAAAAGTAAGAGGAGAGGAAGCAGGAGAGGACCTGCACCCCTGGCAGGGAGCTGAAGGTGAAGATAAGTTCCCACATCTGGGGAAGCCTCCTCACCAGCAAGGAGATCAGCTGACACAGAAGGGGAGCTTTGAGGGCTAAGAGGAGAGCCCAGCAACAGGTTGGTGACAGGAAGGACAGGGTGAGACCTACATGCATGGTTTGTGCCACAGCCCTATGCACACCAGCCTGAGACAGGTATCCACCAGGGCACACAGGGAGATGGGGGCTGGAACATGAAGTTTGGAGAGCAGAACTGGGGAGGAGACTGCTATTGGTTGTGGAGACAGCCTGAGGGGATGGGAGTGAGGATCTCCACAACTGGGAATGCCTGGAGGAAGCTCAGACTGCCACAGAAGTGTAGCATGATTGTTGAGTGATGTGTAAAGGATGGGATCTTCATCGCAGCTTCTCTTCTCACATGCTGGCCCCTGCCTCCATGGGCACTAGGAAGGACTCCTGCCAGAGCTGACTTGTACACCCTTGTCATCACTTCCTCCACTCCACTCCCAAAACTGGACGACCCGCTCATCCCAACTGCCTCCTGATGGGCTTTTGCATTCCAATTGTTACTCTAGCACCCTCCTGCCTGGGCAGCCCACTTGCCTCAATCACTGCCTTGGCTTCTTCCTGCCTGACAGACCTGTGTGTTCTGGCAACCTCTGAAAAAAACTCTGGTGGGAAGGAAACATGCAGAGGTGGGGCTGAAGCCACAGCTAAGCCCCTAGAGCCATGTGATTAAGGAAGAAGAGGTGAAATCTCTCCTCACGGATGCACAAACCATGGAGTTACCCCTCTGCTGATGGCTTCCTAAATTCATTCACCTGTGAAATGTCCAAAAGGACAACAAATGCTTCTACAGTTGGGATGGGTATGGTTTTAGCAGCTGTGGGCTTTGTGGGCACATACACATGGGGGTTGGGCCAGGCCAAAGTCTGAGATGACTCCATAGCTCCCATAGCAGGTCCAGGTGAAAGACTACTGCAGTCCTGGGACCTGATTTCAGTGGATCTGAGTCAGCGGGCTCATGAAAAAAAAATGTGTGAGAGTTACCAGGGCCAATTGTCAGCATACCCATAGTTAAGGTGGGACCAAGAGCAGTGCTAACAAGAGTGTACTTTGTGAGCCTACACAAGAGAGAAAAGGAGACACAACAGAGCACATTAACAGGTGAACATCTCCAGAGGTGGCATACTTGGTGGCTTCTCTCTCAGTGGGAGTGATCCAATCCTACCTACCTTGCACTGCACATAAGAAACACAGTTACAAAACAGATCTAGGGACCTCTACTCCAAGAACTAGGGTACAGACCCCACCTCTGACAGGGAAGTAACAACCACAGAACAAAGGGAAGGCCCCACTCTATATTTAAAACAGGCTCTGGTCACCACAACACCAGTCAAATCCCCTATCAAGGGAATAACAGCACAAGCCTCTGGACCAACCTCATGCATCAAGGGGAAGACACCAGAAGCAAGAGGAACCATGATCCTGCAGCCTGCAGAAAGGAGACCACAAACAAACAAATTTACACAAAGTGAAATGACAAAGAAATATGTTGCAGATGAAGGAGCAAGATAAAAACCTAGAAGTACAGCTAACTGAAGAGGAGATAAGCAATCTATCTGAAAAAAGAATTCAGAATAGATAGTAAAGATGATCCAAGATCTTGCAAAAAAAATGGAGACATAGATAGAGAAGATACAAGACATGTTTAACAAAGACCTAGAAGAACAGAAAAACAAACAAATAAAGACAAACAATACAATAACTGAAATGAAAAATATAGTAGAAGGAATTCATAGCAGAATAACTGGGGCAGAAGAAGAGATAAGTGAGCTGGAAGACAGAATGGTGGAAATCTCTATTATGGAAAAGAATAAACAAAAAGAATGAAAAGAAATGAGGACAGTCTCAGAGAACTCTGGGACACCATTAAATGCACCAACATATGCATTATAGGGGTCCCAGAAGAAAGAGAAAAAGGGAAAGGGCCTGAGAAAATATTTGAAGATGTTATAGTTGAAAACTTCCCTAACATGGGAAAGGAAATAGTCAACCAAGTTCCAGAAGTTCAGAGAGTCCCTTACAGGATAAACCCAAGGAGGAACACATATTAATGAAACTAACAAAAATTAAAGACAAAGAAAAAATATTAAAAGCAACAAGGGAAAAAAAACCAAATAACATACAAGAGAACCACCAAAATGTTATCAGCTGATTTTTCAGCAAAAACTCTGTAGGCCAGAAAAGAATGACATGATATATTTGAAGAGATGAAGGGGAAAGATCTACAACCAAGAATACTCTACCCAGCAAGGATCACATTCAGATTCAATGGAGAAATCTATCACTTTACAGACAAGCAAAAGCTAAGAGAATTCAGTACCACAAAATAAGCTTTGCCACGAATGTTAAAGGATCATCTCTAGGCATGAAACACAAGAGAAGAGAATAAAAGAGGAAGGGAAGAAAAAAGACCTTTAAAAAAAAAACAAAAACACAAAACAGTTAAGAAAATGACAATAAGTACATATGTATCAATAATTACCTTAAATGAAAGGGATTAAAAGTTCCACCAAAAGATTCAGGCTTGCTAAATATACACAAAAATAAGCTGTCTAGAAGAGACCCACTTCAGACCTAGGGATACATACAGACTGAAAGTGATGGGATGGAAAAAGATATTCCATGCAAATGGAAATCAAAAGAAAGCTAGACTAGCAATACTCATATCAGAACAAAATAGACTTTAAATAAAGACTATTACAAGAGACAAGGAAGCACACTACACAATGATCAAGGGATCAATCCAAGAAGAAAATAAAAAATTGTTCATATATGTGAACCCAACATAGGAACACCTCAATACATTAATCAAATATTAACTGCCATAAAAGGGGAAACTGACAGTAACACAATATTACTAGGGTACTTTAACGCCCCACTTTCACCAATGGACAGGTTATGCAGATGGAAAATTAACCTTAAATTAACCTTAAATGACACATTAAAACAAATAGACTTAACTGATATTTATAAGAAATTCCATCTATAAGCAGCAGAATACACTTTCTTTTCAAGTGCATATGGAACATGTGCCAGGATAGATCATATCATGGGTCACAAATCAAGCCTTGGTAAATTTAAGAAAATTGAAATCATATAAAGAATCTTTTCCAACCACAATACTTTCACATTAGAAATAAATTACAGGAAAATAAACTGTAAAAACACAGACACATGGAGGCTAAATGATACATTACTAAATATGCAATAGATCACTGAAGAAATCAAAGAGGAAATAAAAAAATACATAGAAACAAATGAAAATGAAAACACAATGATCCAAAACTTATGGGACTCAGCAAAAGCAGTTCTAAGAGGGAAGTTTATAGCAATACAGTCTTACCTCACGAAAGAAAAATAAATCTCAAATAAACAACCTAACCTTACACTTACAGCAACTAGAGAAAAAAGAAAAAACAAAACCTAAAGTTAATGGAAGGAAAGAAATCAAATGAAATAGGTACAAAGAAAACAATAGCAAAGATCAATGAAACTAAAAGCTTGTTCTTTGAGAAGATAAACAAAATTGATAAACCTTTAGCCAAACTCATCAAGAAAAAAAGGGAGAGGACTCAGATCAATAAAATTTGAAATGAAAAAGGAGAAGTTACAAAGGACACCACAGAAATACAAAGGATCATAAGAGACTACTACAAGCAGCTATACACCAATGAAATTGACAACCTAGAAGAAACAGTGAAATTATTAAATAGGTACAACCTTCCAAGACTGAATCACACACGATGATTAAAACTCCTCTAACAAACAAAAGTCCAGGACCAGATGGTTTCACAGGCAACTTCTATCAAACATTTAGAGAAGAGTTAACATGCATCTTTCTGAAACTCCTCCAAGAAATTGCAGAGGAAAGAAAACTCCCAAGTTCGTTCTATGAGGCCACCAACACCTTGATATCAAAACCAGATGAAGGTACTACACACACAAAAAAATTACAGGCCAATATCACTGATGAACATAGATGCAAAAATCCTCAACAAAATACAAGCAAACAGAATTCAACAACAAATTAAAAGGATAATTCACCATGATCAAGTGGGATTTATCCCAGGGATGCAAGGATCCTTCAATATATGCAAATCAATCAATGTGATACACCACATCTACAAATTGAAGAATAAAAGCCATATGATCATCTCAATAGATAAAGAAAAAGCTTTTGGCAAAATTCAACAACGATTTATGATAAAAACTGTCCAGAAAGTTGGTATAGAGGGAACATACCTCAACATAATAAAGGCCATATATGACAAACCTACAGCAAACATCATTCTCAACAGTGAAAACCTGAAAGCATTTCCTCTAAGACCAGGAAAAAGACTAGAATGTCCACTCTCACCACTTACACTCAGCATAGTTTTGGCAGTTTTAGTCATGGAAATCAGAGAAGAAAAAAATCAAAATTGGAAAAAGAGAAGTAAAACTGTCACAGTTTGCAGCTTACATGATATTATACATAGAAAATCCTAAGGATGCTACCAGAAAACTACTAGAACACATGAATGAATTTGGTAAAGTTGCAGGATACAAAATTAATGCACAGAAATCTCTTGCATTCCTATACACTAACAATGAATGATCAGAGAGAGAAATCAAGGAAACAATCCCATTTACCATCACATCAAAAAGAATAGAATACCTAGGAAGAAACCTACCTAAGGAGGCAAAAAAACTGTAATAAGAAAATTAAAAGATACTGATGAAAGAAATAAAAGAAGACACAAACAGATGGAGAGATATACCATGTTCTTGGACTGGAAGAATCAATATTGTGAAAACGAGTATACCATCCAAAGTAATCTACAAATTCAATGCAATCCCTATCAAATTACCAATGGCACTTTTCACAGAATTACAAAAAAAAAAAAAAAATTATACAATTTAAACGGAAACACAAAAGACCAAGAATAATCAAAGAAATCTTGAGAGAGGAAAATGGGGCTGGAGAATTCAGGGTCCCTGATTTCAGAGTAAACTACAAAGCTACAGTCAAATATGGTACTGGCACAAAAACAGAAATATAGATCAATGGAAAAGGATAGAAAGTCCAAAGATAAGCCTATGCATCTATGGTCACCTAATCTATGCCAAAGGAGGCAAGAATATACAGTGGAGAGAAGACAGCCTCTTCAATAGTGGTGCTGGGAAAACTAGAGAGCTACATGTAATTTAATGAAATTAGAACACTCCCTAACACCATACACAAAAATAAACTCAAAATAGATTAAAGACCTAAATGTAAGGCCATTTAGTACAAACTCTTAGACGGAAACATAGGCAGGACACCTCTTGACATAAATCACTGAAAAATCTTTTTTGATCCGCTTTTTAGAGTAATGAAAATAAATTAAAAGTAAACAAATGGGACCTAATTAAACTTAAAAGCTTTTCAGTGCAAAGGAAACCATAAGCAAAACGAAAAGACAACCCCCAGAATGGGAGAAGATATTTGCAAATAAAGCAACCAACAGGGATTAATTTCTAAAATGTACAGCTCATGTAGCTCAATATCTAAAAAAACCAAACAACCCAATTGAAAAATAGATGGAAGATCTAAACAGACATTTCTCCAAAGAAGACATACAGGTGGTTTAAAAGCATATGAAAAGATGCTCAGTATCACTAATTATTAGAGAAAAGCACATCAAAACTACAATGAGGTATCACCTCACACCAGTTAGAATGTCCATCATCTAAAAAACTACAAGCAATAAATGCTGGAGAGTGTGTGGAGAAAAGGGTTCCTCGTACACTGTTAGTGGCAATGTAAATTGGTACAGCTACTATGGAGAACAGTATGGAAGTTCCTTAAAATACTAAAAATAGAGCTATTGTACGATCCAGCAATCCCATTCCTGGGCATATATCCAGAGAAAACCAGAATTTGATAAAGTACATGAAGCCCAAAGTTCATTGCAGTGAAGTATGTCAGACAAAGAAAGAAAAATATCATATGAAATCACGTATATGTGGCATCTAAAAAAAAAGGTACAAATGAACCTATGTCCAAAATACAAATAGAGTTACAGATGTAGAAAACAAATTTATAGTTACCAGGGGATAAGGAGTGGAGGGATAAATTAGAAGATTGGGATTGACATATTCACACTACTATATATAAAATATATAACTAATAATGACCTAGTGTATAGCATAAGGAATTCTACTTAATACTCTGTAATGGCCTTTATGGGAAAATAATATAAAAAAGAGTGGATATAAGTATATGTATATGTATAACTGATTCACTTTGCTGTACACCTGAAACTAAGACAAGATTGAAAATCAACTATACTCCTATAATTTTTTTTTAAAAAAGAAAAATACACTGTAAAAAATTTACAGTGTAAATTCCTTACACTGTAAGGAATCAACAACAGACAAGGTAATACAGAAAATCACATAAGCAAACCAGGAGATAGAACAATGGAAATCAACAAATCAAACAGCAAAATGAAAAACATTTTTTTAAAAAAAATTAGGATAGTTTAAGGAACTTCTGGGACAACATCAAGTGTACTTATAGTCATATTATGGGAGTTCCAGAAGGAGAAGAGGGGGAGAAATTAATACAAAGCATATCTGATGAATTATGGATGAAAACTCCTCAAAGCTGAAGAAGGAAATAGATTTCCAGGTTCATGAATCACAGAGAGTTCCAAATAAGATAAAGCCAGAGACACCCACACAAAATATATATCATATAAAAGGGGAAAAGCTAGAGATAAACAGAAAATTTTAAAGGCAGCAAGAGAAAAAGAATCTCAGAAAAAGGAACCCTGATTTTTGTGCTGAAATTTTGCAAGACAGAAGGGAGTGTCATGATATATTTAAAATGCTGAAAGGAAAAAAAAAAGCTAAAACGTAGTATACTCTACCCAGCAAAGTTATCATTCAGAATTGAAAGAATAATAAAGAGTTTCTCAGACAAGTAAAAACTAAAAATACATCAATACTAAACCAAACTCACATGAAGTGTTAAAGAATTTTTAAGTGAAAAAGAAAAGTCTACAACAACAAGTAAGAATTTATAGGAAAGGAAAACAAATACCACTAGTAAAGGAAAATATGTACTAAAGATTGTGAATCAACCACCTAAATAAGCTAGTACAAAATTTAAAAGACAAAAAATTTTAAATCAACTATAAGATAAATAGATAAAGTTTCAACAAGAAGATATCAATATTAGATCAAAAAATACAAAGCATGGGGGAGTTGAGTAAAAAAATTTATCTTTTAGAATGTGTTTGAACTTAAATAACTATCAGTTTAAGATAAGTAGGGACAACTATAGGTCAACATATATGAATTTCATGGTAACCACAAATCAAAAACCAACACAAGTACACAAAAAACTAGAAGGAAAGGAACACAAGCATACCACTAAAGAAAACCAATATATCACAAGGGGAAAAAAAAAAAAAGAACAGAGACGAACTACAAAAACAACCAGGAAACAAATAACAAAATGGCTATAAGTGCACTCATATCAATAGTCACTTTAAATGTCAATGGATTAAATATTCCAACCCAAAGTCATAAGGAGGCTGATTGGACAAAAAAAAAAAAAAATTAATATTCTGCCTGCAAGACACTCACTTTAGAACTAAAGAAAAATGGGCTGAAACTGAGAAGATGGAAAATCATATGCCATGCAAATGTAAATGGCAAGAAAGCTGTGGTAGCAATATCGTATCAGACGAAGTAGACTTTTAGAAAAGTCTATAACAAAAGACAAACACAAGTATTATATAATGATAAAGGGATCAGTACAAGAAGAAGATATAACATTCACAAACTTATATGCATGTAATATAGGAGCACCTAAATATACAAAGCAAATATAATATATGTAAAGTTAGAAATTGACAATAACACAATAATATTAGGGAACATTACATCATTGGACAGATCATCCAGACAGAAAATCAATATGGAAATATTGGTCTTAAATGACATATTAGACCAGTTGTACTTAGTAGATATCTACAAGACATTCCATCTGAAAACATTAGAATACACATTCTTCTCAAAAGCACATGGAACATTCTCCAAGATACATCACATGCTAGGCCATAAAACAAGTCTCAACAAATTTAATAAGCTATATATTATATCAAGCATTTTTCTTTCTGCTTACAATAGTATGAAACCAGAAATCAATTACAGGAAGGAAAATGGGAAAAACACAAACACTTGGAGACTAATCAATAAGCTAGTAAAACAAGCAAACAAAAATGAGTAAATGAAGAAATCAAAGAGCCAATCAGAAAATACCTCGACATAAGTGAAAATAAAAACACAACTTTCGGGGGCTTCCCTGGTGGCGCAGTTGTTGATAGTCCACCTGCCAATGCAGGGGACACAGGTTCGTGCCCCAGTCTGGGAGGATCCCACATGCTGCGGAGTGGCTGGGCCCATGAGCCATGCTTGCTGAGCCTGCACGTCTGGAACCTGTGCTCTGCAATGGGAGAGGTCACAATGGTGAGAGGCCCGTGTACTGCAAAACAACAACAACAACAACAACAACAACAAAAACCCCACAACTTTCCAAAATCTATGCAACACAGGAAAAGCAGTTCTAAGATGGAAGTTTATAGCAATACTGGCCTAACTCAAATAGACAACCTAACTTATCACCTAAAGGAATTAGAAAAAAATAACAGACAAAGCCCAACATCAGCAGAAGGAAGGAAATAATAAAGATCAGAGAGTAAATAAATAAAACGGAGACCAAAAGCAAAAGAAAAGAACAATGAAACCAAGAGCTGGTTTTTTAAACAGATTAAAAAAAATTGATAAAACTTTAGCCAGACTCATTAAGGAAAAAAGAAAGAGGACACAAATAAACAAAATAAGAAATAAAAGAGGAGAAGTTATAACTGATATCACAGAGACGCAAAAATCATAAGAAAAGACTACAAATGTTTATATGCAAACAAATTGGACAGTCTAGTATAAGTGGATAAATTCCTAGAAAAATACAATCTTCCAAATCTGAATCAGAAAGAAATAGGTAATCTGAACAGACCAAATCAAATAACTAATATTGAATCAGTAATCAAAAATCTCTCAACAAACAAAGGTTCAGGGCCAGACAGCTTTACAGGGGAATTCTCCTAAACATATAGAGTTAATACTAATCCTTCTCAAAGTATTCAAAAAACTGAAAAGGAGGGAACACTCCCAAATTCATTATGGGAGGCCACAATTACCCAGATATCAAAACCAGACCAAGACACACACACACACACACACACACACACACACACACACAGACACAATTACAGGTTAATATCTAGGATGAAGGTAGATGAAAAATCCATATTAGCAAACTGAATTCAACAATATATAGAAAGTGTCACACTCCATTATCAAGTGTGATTTATTCCATGGATGCAAAGATTGTCCAATACCTGAAAATGAATTAATGTAATACACCACTTTTAAAAATGGAAGGATAAAGATCACATGATCATCTCAATAGACAAAAAACATTTGACAAAATTCAACATCCATTCATGGTAAAAACTCTCATAAAAATGAGTATTGAGAGAACATATCTCAATGTAATAAAGACCATTTATGACAGACCTGTAGCTAACATCATACTCAATGTTGAAAAGCAGAAAGCTCTTCCTCTAAAATCAGGAACAAGACAAGAATTCTCACTCTTGCCAATTCTATTTAACATATTATTGGAATTCCTAGCCACAGCAATAATACAAGAAAAAGAAATAAAAGTCATCCAAATTGGAAGGGAAAAAAATAAAACGTCTCTATTTGCAGATGATATGATATATGTAGAAAACCCTGTCTCCACAAAAAACCTATAAGAACTAATTAATTTATTCAGTAAAGTTGTTGGATACAAGATTAATATATAGACTTTTTTTTTTTGCTTTTTTATACACTAATAGTGATCTATCAGAAAAGAAAGCAAGAAAACAACTCCATTTAAAATCACACAAAAAGAATAAAATACCTGGGAATAAACTTAACCAAGGAGGTGAAAGAACTATCCTCTGAAAACTCTAAGACATTGACAAAGGAAATTGAATATGATACAAAGAAATGGAAAGATATCCCATGTTCATAGATTGGAAGAATTAATATTGTTAAAATATCCATACTATCCAAAGCAATCTACAGATTTAATGCAATCCTTAGAAAAATGAAAATGACATTTTTCAAAGAATTAATACAAATAATTTTTAAATTTGTGTGGAGCCACAAAACACTCTAAAAGCCAAAACAATTCTTTTGATAAAGAACAAATCTGGAGGCATCACACTCCCTGACTTCAGACAATATTACAAAGCTACAGTAATCAAAACAGTATGGTATTTGCCCAAGAAATGATACATATATCAATGAACACATAGAAAGCCTAGAAATAAACCCATACACATATAGTAAATTAATCTATGGCAAAGGAGGCAAAATATAGAATGGAGAAAAGACAATATCTTTAATAATTGTGCTGAGAAAACTGGACATCTACATGTAAAAGAATAAAATTAGAACATTTTCTCACACCACATAACAAAAATAAACTCAAAATGGGTTGAAGACCTAAATGTAAGAACATAAATCATAAAACTCGTATAAAAACAGGCAATAGTCTTTGACATAGTCTTACCAAAAAATTTTTGGCTCTTTCTCCTCTGGCAAAGGAAACAAAAGCAGAAGTAATCAAATGGGACCTAGTTAAACTTAAAAGCATTTGAACAGCAAAGAAAACTATCAATAAAACAAACAAAAAAACCTATAAAATTGGAGAAAATATTTGCAAATGATATGTCCAATAAAGGGTTAATATCCAAAATACACACACAACTCATACAACTCAATATCAAAAAAAAAAAAAAAAAAAACACGATTAAGAAATGGTCAGAAGACCTGTGTGGACATTTTTCCAAAGAAGACATACAGATGTCAACAAGCACTTGAAAACATGCTCAACGTTGCTAACTGTCAGGGAAATACAAATCAAAACCACAATGATATATCATCTCACATTTGTCAGAATGGCTATTACCAAAAAGGCCACAACTAACAAATGTTTACATGGATGTGGAGAAAAGGGAACCCTAGTCCACTGTTGGTGGGAATGTAAATTGGTGCAGCCACTATGGAAAATAGTATGGAGGTCCTTCAAAAAGTTAACAATACAAATACCATATGATGCAACAATTCCACTTCTGGGTATAAATCTGAAGAAATGGAAAACACTAATTAGAAAAAATAAGTGCACCTCAATGTTCACAGAAGCATTAGTTATAATTGACAAGAGATTAAGCCAATCTTGTTCAGTGCTTTATCGCCAAATGAGCACTATACCTAACTCACACTAGATGCATAATAAATGCTGCTGAATAATTAAATTATAATTGAAACCTCAGCAAGTAGGCAAAGCCTGGTCCTGAGATTTGATAAGGACCCAGACCCAGAGAATAAGGCTCAAGGCTGAGAAGCAAATAATTAAAACTAGAAAATAATAGTTTGAACATGAGGTAAAAAGAAGGAAGGAAGGAAGGAAAGAAGGGAGGGAAGGAGGGAAGAAATAGCAGGACCAGAATATGTGATCAGAACAAGACCAGTAATAAAGAGGATGCCACTGAACCAGGTATTTATGTTATGTCATTAATTCATTTAATCAACATTTATAAGCATTATAAACATTTTATAATGCTAAAAATGGTGGTACCAGTGATACAAAAATGAACAAGTTACAGTCCCTGCATTCAAAGAACTACAGTCTAATGGGGGATGCAAAATACAAGATGATAAATACCAAAATTAATAAACACAGAGCTAATGAAATACATGGGGAAAATAACTACTCTTGTATGAGAGTATATCAGATAAATTGTCCCAGAAGATATTACCTCTAAAAGTAGTCTTAAAGATAAGTAAGATTTAACCCAACAACTGCTACCTGGATTATGCTGGAAAGGGGAAGGAAAGATGATGTTCCAGGAAGACAAGAAAAATGCACATTAAAAACTTAGCAGTGAAAATGAGCACAGTATATTCAGAGAACTAAAAAAAAGTGATGAAAATTGAGACTGGACACTTGATAAAAGGGGACCAGATTATGCTTTGAAATTTGAACTTTATTTTTAGAACAGTGGAGAGCTATTAAAGAGTTTCAAATATGGAAATTTAAAAATCAAACTTATGCTTTAAAAAGATCATTCTGACTAATGTGGAAAATCGACTGAAGTGGAAAAGACCTAAAGACAGAGAGGCTAGCTAGGATGAAGCTATTGCTGGAATCTAAGGAAGAAACGGAGGAAGTTGGAAAAGTATAGGTAAAGAGCACAGAGGAAAGAATTGAGCAACAAAGAGCAAAGGGATAGGAAGAGCTAGGGATTGGTTGCTTTCTGGGATCAGAGGAGGTGAGAGCGAGAGGAGATATGGATGAGTACCAGTTATCTGTTTTGAAAACTGCTACTATTTGCTGAAGTAACAAATAAAACAAGAGAAGAGTTTGGGGGTGAGATTGGATGGAGGTGTGCCAGGCTAGAAAATTTTAGTTTTGAGTTGCCTCTGGGAATTCTAAGTGGAGAAGCCTTGAAGGTAGTCGGATATACCTGGTTCTGGGGCTCAAGAAAAAGATTTGAACAGGTGTTCCTGATATTTCCCTAACTGAGAAATAGAGATTGGCCACAGAGTTCAAGGACTAAAGAGTGACTGGTAATGGAAAAGTGAGAGATGAGTGCTGCCTGCTACACAATTCAGAGGGATTCAGAGACAAAAATAATCCAACAAAATGTTTTCTAAATATTTGTCTCAGCTTTTCTCATTTAATCCTCCATATTACAATGTGTAAAACATCAGTTAAGGTTTCCAGTCAGACGTCAAATTGTGTTTATCTCTGCTCCTAATGGAAATATTACATATTAAAATGTCAATACTGCTTTTTAAAAAGGTTATAAATACTGAGAACAAAGGAATAATGAGTGGAAATAAGAGTAACTGGAAAACATCAACAAATGTTAACATGTGAAAAGCAAATAGTGAAGTGGCAACTGACTTACCAGTAAAAAGAATTTGAAACCTAGGAACTTACAGTTGGAGACAAAGCTGAAAAGCAGGCTTTTCTGTAGGTCACTGGAGATTTGGAACTTGAGCCATTTGGCTTATTGGTTGGCCCTAATGAGGCATGGAGCTGGAAATTAGTTGAAAGATCTGCATATGGAGTAATCAGAAGCCCTTCTTCCTATTCATCCCCCTTCTCATCTTGCACAACCAGATTAATACCACTTTCTAACTTCTTCAGGAGACCAGATGTTTAGTACTTAGAGACACTAGACTGGAGACACCAAGGACAATGGAGTTTGATGGTGCAGAAGTGAATACATACATTTCTGAGTAGTACTTTATTATAAACTTTCCAGCAGTATTTTATATTTTAAGTAATACAGAGGCAATAATTTAATAAATTTTAAATTTGCCCAATAAAAGACTAGCAAACCATTCAGGAAATCATCTTCATGCAATTGTTTCCTTTTTTTTTTTTTTTTAAGAAGGTAGAAATATCTAAAACTATCCAGGTTTTTTGACACCAATATGCCTTGGCTCTATGCTCTTTACTTTGCTAGTAATGTAAGGGAAAAGAAACAAGGCACTAAGATTGGAATCAGCATCTCTACAACAAAGCCTCCTGCCAATTCTTTTAGGACCATCAGTGGCAACAAAAAGATCATCAGAGACTGGAGTCCCAGAAAATCTGGATCTTCCTCTTGAATTCCTTACCCCTTCAGTGGGGGATTCTCCCAATGAAAGGACCTGAGCATTTCTTCAAATCTGTAGATGTTTGCTGGGGAGATGGGTGCAGAATAGGAGCCCATTCTTCCTCTTCCCTACTGGCTGCCTTCCCTCAGCTGTCAGAGTCCCTGCTGCATAAACTCTTCTGGACTCTTCCATGGAAGATGTAGGGAGTGCTGCTACATTGCCTTACGATTCCAAAGCCTACCAAACCCTAATTTACCCAATAGTACCTCAGAGATTCGAAGTACGAAAAATGTTTCTTTGCCTCCACCTGGTTACCTATAGTCTAGGTGGTCCAACCAACCCTACCAAATCCAATTGTTTCACCCCTTTACTTCTCTCCTGAACCAAACCAGCAATGCTATGGCCATGAAATTCTTCTCTAATATCATGGGACAAAGCTATATCTCTGCTTTTAGTTATGTGGCCCTGAGTAATTCAATTACCATTCTTGTACCTTCTTTCTCTACCTCACAGACTTCAGAGAGAAACCCCATTGTTCATAATAGAGAATTGAAACCCCTACATTTCATGAATTTATTTTTCTTCTTGTTTAAATACACGATGTCTTGACCACCTCCTACTTATTTCTTCATCTTTCTTCTTAGATATTTCCTTTGTTTCATTGTTTTCCTTTACCTCATTTGATCCTACAGGCAGCTCATTTCAGTTTCTTTCTTATTCCTAATCATATGCTTCTGAAATTATATGCTCATGAAAACACATACTCACAGAAGTGCTCATTCCTGAACGTCAGTTTTACTGTTACCATAGAGACATATCAGTTTCCTATCTAGTGAGGGAGATGAATCATGGCTCATGAATATTTATTTCATTTTATATTTGATTATTCCATTTTTAACATCTGTGGCAAAAATGATATTTTGTTTTCAACATATTTTCAGTTAAACATATTTTGAAGAAGTACTTCATCCTCACTCAAAAAATCCAGTGAAACAGTCTCACGCTATCAGTGCCATTGTACTAATCAGTTTCTAAATAAGCTGATAAAGAGTTAATAAGTGTAAATTTTGGGTATACCATTGAGTATTATCCTATGTTGTACACTTCTTAACCAATATATTCACCTGCAAAAGTATGCACTATTATTAAGGATTCTTCTAATTAATCACTAGGTGTGTGTGCCCCTTATTTGCCTAACAACTCCTGTGATTTGCTTGGATGAAGAAATTTAGAAAATATCACTAAATCAGAGTACTTCAGTAGCATTCAACAAGTCTTGGGGACAGTTAATTGTTTTTACATTTCTTTACATTTCTGGATCACTTTTCAGTTTTTGAAACATTCACATATGTGACAGGGTATAAGAATTCAACCTACTTTATTATAGAAACAACTGTTTTGCTCATCTTTCTTTTCTATGATGCATTAGAAAGAGAATGCGTATATTTCCCCACACTTCCTAAGAGTATTTGAATTTTGAGGTATTCTTTATTTCAAAGAAATAAAACATTTTTTGTTTGATATTAATTCTAACTCTGAGTTTAACTGACCATCAAAGCAAATGAAAATAGAACTTTTTGTTGGGATGAGGATTCATGTGATAAAAAAGAAGGTCTAGTGAGGGAATCAGAGAGGAGGAGCAAGTCACTTTAATGATCAGATGGGGCCTGGGAATCTGAGGAGAAATAAAATTTTTGGCTTAAAACAAAGCAGGTGAATATACCCAGCCAAAGACCACACTAAAGGTATTATTTAGGGTAGGAAGGGATTTGTCTGACCACCAGGAATGATGACTTTACATGGCTCCTAGAACATATCCAAATCCAACACCCCAGAACACCCATAAACCCAAAGAGGGGCCCCTAGGACAGGCAGGAGGATGGTAGTGACGAAGCCCCTTGCCAGAACTTTGTGGGCTAAACTGAATAACCTTCAGGTCTTCTTGCTAGGATAGGTAACTTAGGTTAGGGACACCAAGTTGAGCATATATTATCTCAGTGAGCTTCACAAAAGCACAGCTAAGTAGGTTATACAGATGAAGTCACATAACAACATGGTTGGAAGCACAGACTTGGGGGTTGAGGAGATGTAGCCTCTCATTCTTTGTCTTTCCCTTAGAATCTGTGTGTTGAACAAGTCATATTTTATTTATCTAAACCCTCTTTTCCATCTGGAAAAAAAAAGTAGAGAAGGAAAACTTACAGGGTTGTTGCCATGATTAAGTGAGCTCAATCAAGTAGAGAAGATAACCAAAGCCTGGATCAAAATAAGTACTCAATAAGTATTATTGTTACTATTAGTTAAAGCAGAAATAGATCAAGGATTTGTTCAAGGTCATGTGTCTGGGTGGTAGCAGCATGAGGAATCTTTCCATTAACCCATATTACTTCTGGACCTTCACTAGGACATCCCTACTGGAAAATGGAAACATCATTAGAGAGCCCCCTTGAGGATCTACCAATCTAACTGTTGGTACCTAGAGGGTACACTTGATTTGTTTATGTTTTCTCACTCAAATTCAATCAAGCAAGCAAATTGTTTGCTCAGTCATTTCTCCTGCCTCCACAGAAAGAGTAATGCCTATGAGAATTAGAACTATGTAACCTGGAAGTCAAGGTCCTTTGTCATCTGTCCCTAAACTTGCTCATTGGAAATTTTGTGATCATGATGTTGGTTGGACTCAGTCCCTGTGCCTTGAGTTCTGAAGATTCATTTCTGTCCTGAATTCCCAGTATTTTCACAGAATTGATCAGCATTGTCGAATATATTTTCCAGATGTTCTATGAAAGGGATTTTTCTAGTTTTGTTGCTTTCCCATTTCCATTTGCAAGAATATGGCTACACCATAAGCACTGCAGGTTTTGATCTCCCTTCCCCTTAAGTTTTACATATTCCATCTTAAACCAGTCTGTTGTAAACAAAGACAGATGTCCTTAAATATAATGGCAAGGTTATATATGTTTAATTTTCTCCTCATCAGTAAGAAACTATTTCAGACTCAAACCATGGAATGACAACTTTTATCCATTGCATGATTTTTATATCCGTTTCCCTTAACACTGATTTGGAGTGAAATAATATTGTAAAATGTAATTTGGAATGATAAGGATCTTTCCACAAAGATTTTTCAAAGAAACATAAAATAAAGAGGAGTAAAAAATGTTCTAGGACAACAGACTACCTGGGAATCACAGATTGAGAATCCATGATGTAATTGAACATGCACATGGCACAATAGTAAAGAGAAGAAATTCTCAACAACAATTTATAAAGGATTTTCACTTGTGACATTTGCATTACTTCAACAATTAAATTCTATGTTAAGAGAGTTTAATATTTGACATTAATATTTTCCTCCCCTATATTCCCACTTTTTACTTTGTAACTATGCTAAAACACTTATTACAGTCCAGCTGTTAATTAATATACCTGCCTTTCCCACTAGACAAGAGATCTTGTCTTTTTTGACTTTGCATCTCTGTCTAAGCACTATGCTTAACACGGAAGGCCTTCAGTGAATTTTGAGGACTTGAAGTGAATTTAAAGAGCATTTTAAAACGTAAATTAGAAGAAAGTAATCCAGGAAGAATTGCTCGTGTTATCAATACAATATGACATAATAGAGGAGCAGTTTTCAAACCGTAGGCAACCAAATCACTTAAGAGGATAGATGTAAAAATACTCAGTGACTGTATATTTTGACTGTACAAAAATTATTTTCAACAAATTCATTAATTGTTCACTAAATCATATGGATCACTAAACTTAAATACCCCATATGTGGTTGTGACAGAGCATCTATTCTTATAATATTAAGAATATAAGAAATTATATTTTTGATTACCAATGATGATAACTGTTAATTAACACCTATTGTTTGTTGAGCACTATACTAGGTGACTATGATGATTTCTGACACCAACTACCCAGAGTTTGGCCAAACTTCACAGGTTCAGAGGACAGTCCTAAACAAGACTATCCTTGCTTGAGACATCAGCACAAGTTCAGAGGTCCCCAGATAGCTACAGAGATCCTCAGAAGTCTGACCAGATGGCCAAATTTGGGGGTTTCCACTACTCCCTCAGGTTTAATAATTTGTTAGAATATCTCATAACTCAGAAAATCACTATGCATGATTACTGTTTTATTGTAGTAAAAGGATATATATCAGAACCAGGTAAGGGGAGAGACACAGATGGTGAGCTCTGGCAGACCTAAATGTAAAGCTTTCATCATTCTCTCTCCTTGGAGTCAGGACATATCATCCTCCAAACACATCAATGTGTGACAATACATCAAAAGCACCAAACAATACAATACAAAAGAAAGAGAATCTCACGTGAGCCCCGAGTTTAGAGTTTTTATTGGGGTTTCATTACATCAACATTATTGACTGAATCATTGGTCATGAGGTCGAATTCAATATTCAACCCCTCTCTCCTTCCTGGAGGTCAAGCTAAAATCATGTGACTCAAGGTCTTTCTGGTATAACCAGCCTCCATTCTGAGTCATCTCACTAGCTTAAAATATCTAGGGATCCACCATAAACATAAACTATCAGGGCCTACCAAGAACAACAAATATACTCCTATCACTAGGGAAATTGCAAGGATTTAGTTGCTGCCTCCCAGGAACCAGGGATAAAGGCCAGACAAATTCATTAATATACAGAAATGATTTTCATGTCTTATCTCTAATAATATAAATCATCTAATTCATATAGCCACATGTTAAGGTGGGGTGTATTATTCTAGACATGAGGAAATATAATTCTGGAGAGCTTAAATAATTTTCCCAAGGCCATATAGCTAATGAATGTCAAAGCCAAGATTTGAAGCCATGTGTTCCTTTTTCTAACCCCTTTCCCCAAAAGAGACTAATCTTTCAGCTGATTATGCCTGAAGTTCAATATTTATTACAAAAATCATAATAACTTTCCATTCTCCTATACTACAGTTACATGGTCATGGTTTCAATAGAAGAAAGAACATTTTATATGAAAGATATTTAGCATGCTCAATGATTATCTTCAAAGTCAGAGGAGACAATGAAATGTTAAGAACAGAAATAGGCTTAAGTGATAATTTCTGCCAATTCATAGTTAGCCCCTAAATCTGTGACCTTAGTCAAACCACTTATATCTCTGGGCATTAGTTTATGTCTATGAATGTTCTCCTATATTCCAGGATTATTATGGAATTTAAATAAAAGTTGTGAAAGCACTGGTAATGTTCTCCCAAATCCCTTATTTTCCTCTATTTTTCCATAACATTTAACACTTTGTTCCAAAACCATTTCATATGATTTAAATATATAAGTTCCATAATTAAACAAGATTGTAAATTCTGCATATGCAGAGAACTAGTTTTTTAATGATATTATCACAAATTTCTAGATTAGGTTATGGTAAGTAGTAGATATTCAAGTTTCCGGAAATAGTATAAACTGTGAATAGATTGATATTCAACTTATCCAAATCAATCATCCCACTGGGGAAAACTAGAAATATTGGAAGAAAAAATTTAATATTAATATATGCATTGTCATAGGGAAAATGAAATAAAAATTATTTTTTACTGTTTCACTTTTTTTAATTTTTAAAAATTACTGGACCAAGGGAGAAGGAATTTCAAGGAGGCCCTGTAGTTTAGGCTATATATATATATATATGTAAAAGAATACATTTGTGAATTTAAAAATTAATTATTCTAAAGATGTCAAATTCCACAAAAGTATCCTCAAATGTGTCCATAGTTTTTGAGCAATCCCACTCAAAATCTGTGTGTATGTATGTGTGTGTGTGTGTGTGTGTGTGTGTGTGTGTTTAAGCTGAGAACTATTTTGATAATCTTAGAACAGAAAAACAAGGAGAGAGGATCTGCATTACAAAATATCAAAAATTGTTATAAAGCTATAATAAGATAATGTGATCTGAGTACAAGAATAGAAAATAGACATATTGGACAGAATAAAAAGCACACAAACTAACACATGTATCAGGGCATTAGATTTACAATAAAGTTGATACTGTAGAGCAGTGGAAGAAAGAAGTCTTTTCACTATATAATGCTAGGAGAATGAGCTATTGATACAGAAATAAAACCAACAATAACTTTGCATCTATCTCACACTGATCACAAAATTAAAAAAAAAAATCAATTGCAGATGAGTTGTAAGTTTATATATGAAAGAAGAGCAATACAATTTATAGAAGATAATATAGGAGAATATCTTTACAATTATGGGTACAAAAATTCTTCCTAAACAGAACATAAAAGGGAAAGATTAATAATTAGGATTACATCAAGAGACACTATTAAGAAAATAAAAAGACTGAGTAGAGTGAATTCCCTGATGATGCAGTGTTTAAGAATCTGCCTGCCAATGCAGGGGTCAAGGGTTTGAGCCCTGGTTCAGGAGGATCCCACATACGATGGAGCAAACTAAGCCTGTGTGCCACAGCTACTGAGCCTGTGCTCTAGAACCCATGAGCCACAACTATTGAGCCCATGTGCCACAACTACTGAATCCTGTGTGCCTAGAGCTCATGCTCCACAGCAAGAGAAGCCACCGCAATGAGAAGCCCTCACACTGCAATGAAGAGTACCTCCTGCTTGCTGCAACTAAAGAAAGCCTGCTCGCAGCAACAAAGACCCAACTCAGCCAAAAATAAATAAATAAAATAAATTTATTTTTAAAAACAGAATGGATATATGTATAGGTATAACAGAATCATTTAAAAAAGACTGAGTAAAGTAGTTTCAATACATAAGTAACTTATAAAAGTTTTTTTATCTAAAATATATGAAGAATCTGACACATTAATAAGGACAAAAAGACAACCATGTGTGCACTGGTAGTCAGGGCTGATCCCCAGGCCATCGGCTGCCAGGCCATGTCTTATGTGGAGGCTGCTGGCCACTTGTGGGAAAGGTTGGTGCCAATGAGAAGATATTTACAAGCAACATATCTGGTAAGGGGTTAATATTCAAAGTATACAGAGAACCCATACAACCCAATATCAAACAAATAATTCAATATAAAAATGGGTAGAGAACTTGAACAGTCATTTTTCCAAAGAAGACATACAGATGACCAACAGGCACATGAAAAGATGATCAACATTGCTAATCAACAGGAAAATGCAAATCAAAATCACAATGAGATAGCACCTCACACCTGTCAGAATGGCTGTAATCAAAAAGACAACAGATAACAAGTGTTGGCATAAATATGGAGAAAAGGGAAGCCTCATGCATTGTTTGTAGGAATGTAAATTTGTGCAGCCACTGTGGAAAACATTGTGGAGGTTCCTCTACTCTACTTAAGTATCTATTAACCCCACACTCCTAAATTAAAAATAGAAATACCTTATGATCCAGCAATTCTACTTTTGGGTAATTTCCCAAAGAAAACAAAAACCCTAAATCAAAAAGATATATTCATATATGTTCATTGCAGCATTGTTCACAATGGCAAAAATATGGAAGCAACTGAAGTGCCCATCAATAGATGAATGGATAAAGATGTGGTATATATATACAAGGGAATATTACTCAACCATAAAAAAGAAGGAAATCTTGCCAATTTGTGACAACATGGATGGATTTATAGAAAATTATGCTAAGTGAAATAAGCCAGACTGAGAATGAAAAATACTGTATTATTTCACTTATATGTAGAATCTAAAAAACAAAACAAATGAACAAAAACAAAACAAAGTGAGCAAGCATAACAAAACAGAAACAAAGTCATAGATACAAACAGGTGGTTTCCTGAAGCAATGGGGTGGGGGAATGAGTGATATATGTGAGAAAGATTAAGAAGTACAAATTTACAGTTACAAAATAAATGAGTTACAGGGATGAAATGTACCATGTGGGGAATATAATTAATGATAATGTAATATCTTTGTATGGTGAGGAAGGTGGTCAAAAGGTGCAAACTCCCAGTTATAAGATAGATAAGTACTAGGGATGTCATGTAAGACATGATTAATGTAATTACCACTGCTCTATGTTCTATATGAAAGGTGTTAAGAGAGGAACTCCCAAGAGCTCTCATCACAAGGAAAATAGTTTTTAATATACTGAGAACACATTTAGGATTCTTTTTCTTTTTTTTTTTTTTTTTTGTTGAAATATAGTTGATTTACAATAGTTAGTTTCAGATGTACAGCCAAGTTATTGTTATATATATTATATTTTTATTCAGATTATTTTTCATTATAGTTTATTGCAGGATTTTGAATATAATTCCCTGTTCTATCCAGTAAATAATGATTCCTCAGCTATTTTACATATAGTAGTTGGTATCTATTAATCCCACACTCCTAAGTTATCCTTCCCCCCTTCCATTACCATTTGGTAATTTTAAGTTTATTTTCTATGTCTATGAGTCTGTTTATATTTTGCTTATAGATTCATTTTCATTATTTTTTAGATTCCACATATAGGTGATATCATATAATATTTGTCTTTCTCTGACTTACTTCACTAAGTATAATATTCTCTAGGTCCATCATATTGCTGTAAATGCCAATAGTTCATTTTCTTTTACAGTTAAGCAATATTCTACTGTATATATATACCACTCTTCTGAATCCAGTTGTCATTATTATTATTATATATTTTTTGTGTGTGATACGAGGGCCTCTCACTGTTGTGGCCTCTCCCGTTGCGGAGCACAAGCTCCGGACGTGCAGGCTCAGCGGCCATGGTTCATGGGCCCAGCTGCTCCGCGACATGTGGGATCTTCCTGGACCGGGGCCCAAACCCATGTCCCCTGCATCGGCAGGTGGACTCTCAACCACTGTGCTACCAGGGAAGCCCCTGAATCCAGTTATCTTTTGATGGGCACTTGTGCTGTTCCCAAGTCTCAGCTATTGTAAATAATGCTGTTATGAACATTGAGGTGCATGTATCTCTTAGAATTAGAGTTTTTGTCATTTACGGACATATACCCAGGAAAGAGATTGCTGAATCATTTTGCAGCTATTTTTAGTTTTTAAAGGAATATCCATACTGTTTTCTATAGTGGCTGCAACAATTTACATTCCCACCAACAGTGTAGGAGGGTTCCCTTTTCTTCACACAATCTCCAACATTTATTATTTGTACACATTTTTGATGATAGCTATTCTGACCTCTATGAGGTGATACATCATTGTGGTTTTGATTTGCATTCCTCTAATTATTAGAGATGCTGAGCATCTTTTCATGTACCTGTTGGCCATCTGTCTGTATTCTTTGGAGAAATGTCTAGTTAAGTCTTCTGCCTATTTTTTGTTTGGGTTGTTTTTTTCCTTCAATATTGAGGAGTATGAACTGTTTGTATGTTTGGATATTAACCCCTTCTCACTCACATAATTTGCAAATATTTTCTCCCATTATGTAAATTGTCTTTTAATTTTCCTTTGCTATACAAAAGCTTTTAAGTTTGAGTAGGTCTCATTTGTTTATTTTTGCTTTTATTTCTTTTGCCTTGGGAGACTGATCTAAGAAAATATTGCTATGATTTATGTCAGAGAATGTTTTGCCTATGTTCTCTTCTAAGAGTCTTATGGTGTCATGTCTTATATTTAGGTCTTTAAACTATTTTGAGTTTATTTTTGTATATTGAGTGAGGGAGAATTATGATTTCATTGACTTACATATAGCTGTCCAGCTTTCCCAACCCCACTTGTTGAAGAGACTGTCTTTTCTCCATCGTATATTCCTGCCTCCTTTGACTTCTTTGTTGCAGATTAATTGACCATAAGTGTGTGGGTTTCTTTCTGTTCTCTATTCTGTTCCATTGATCTATATATATATATATATATCTGTTTTTGTGCCAATACCACACTATTTTGATTATGGTAGGTTTGTAGTGTAGTCTGAAGTCTGGAAGGATTATACCTCCAGCTTTGTTCTTTTTCCTTGGGATTGTGTTGGGAATTTTTTTCTTTTATTTTGCATCTATATGAGATGAAGGCTATTCACTAAACATTTTGGTAATCATTTCATGAGGTATATAAGTTAAATCATTATGCTGTACACCTTAACTTATATAGTGTTGTATGTCAATTATATCTAAATAAAACTGGAAGAAAAAAAAAAACAAAAAACAAAAATACAACCCAATTTAAAAATTGGGAAAAAGATTCAATCAGGGACTTCATAAAAAGTATATCCAAATGGTCAAGAAGCATATGATAATGCCTTTAATATGATTAGTCACAGGGAAATACAAATTGTAACCAGACATCACACTACACACCCACCATAATGGTTACAGTTGAAATAGCTGAAATACAAAGTGTAGATGAGCAAGTAGAAGAATAGAAAGGCTTAAACTGCTGTGGGATTGTAAATTTGTACAAACAACTTAAGAAACAGTTTAGAACTTTCTACTGAGGCTTGAGATACTAATATCCTATAATCCAACAATTCTTCTAGGTATACACCCAGCAAAAATGACAATGCCTATGAACAAAGAGATATGTACAAGAATGTATGTAGCATAATTCTTTGTGATAGTCAAAAAGCCGAAAACAATCTAAATATCCATCAACATTAGAATGGATAAATGTTGTTACATGGATACCAAAAAATATTTACAGCAATGAAAATTAACTGCAATGACATGTAACAGCATGGATAAATTTCACAAATACCTGGAGCAAAATAAGTGAGAAACTAACTCTAATACTAGATTATTCCATTTACAATTTTTTTTTTAATGGGCAAAGGCAAACTATGGATGAGAAGATGATAAAGATCAGCTTGGAAGCAATAGTTTTTACAGTCAGAATAGCATGTACTTTTGGAGCAAAAGAGAGAATAATGAACAACATCGACACCATAGGTACTTCTCTGTCTTAGCACTATTTTTTATTTTCTTGGCTAATACTTAAATGACCTTTTGTGATAAATTATTAGTCCATACATTTTAGGGTTTTGTCTTTTTCTCATTTTCTGTATTTCACCATGTGTAAAGGTTTATGAAAATATGAAGGGAAGGGTACATACTAACTTCACAGAAATAATTAGTTTATAAAAAAAGGTATCCAGATGGTCAATAAGCATATGAAAATGTCTTAAAAGGGAAGAGAATAGCACAAACAAGGGTGTGCAAAGAGAGTTCAAGTATATGTGTAGCACTTTATTTCTTAAAAGAAATCTGAAGAAATAGTGTTAAAATGTGAGCAGGTTAAGTCTCTTAGGTTTGGTGGACATCAATTATATTATTATTTTCTGCCCATTTCTGTAAGATTGAAATACTGGAAAATAATTATTTTTAAAAGAATTTTATTACTTGGCACTCCATTTTGTAAACTCTAAAAGGGTAGTTTTAAACCTCTCTATCTCCCAAAGGATCAGTTCAATGCATAGTTTAAAATTAATTACACGTTGAGTGACTGGTTTGTGATTTATTGCAAGTGTATTTCATTTGAGAAGACAAAATATTCTTAATTAACTCTGTGTCTACTTAACACTCCTGGCCTTATGCCTCCTCCCACATAAAATCCAGCCAAGCTGGCCTTGGAACTTTGTTGTTTTCTCTGCCTAGTTTGTTTCTCTTGAGGTTTTTGCAGGTTAGTTGTTTTTTGTTTTGTTTTGTTTTGTTTAATCAGATTTAAGTTTAAAAATTCTTCTTTATTGAGAAGTCCTCTTAGTGTGATATCCACCATTCTCTGCTCAGTCAAAAATTACTAAATATCCTTTTTCCTTCCTTTGGATGATGCAATGAAATTACATTTCCATTTTTTTACCTATTTATTGTCTCTCTGTCTTCACCAATATGCAAAATCTAAGAGAGCAGAATATCTGTCTATATTTTTCCCCACCATAAACAGCATGTAGGAAAATGACTGACAAATATTAGATGTTTAATAAATATTTGTTGGAGAAATGACCCAATTAAGACAATCAAAATTTTGCTATGCATTTCGTTTTATTGGCTATCCATCTATCTATCCATCCATGCACACTATATGTACACACATAATTGAGGAATAAAAGATTAATTTGGGAAATTTGTCAGGGTAAATGAAATTTACCAACAATTCATAATACAAGCTATCAGTTGCTACTATACATTAACTACAAGCTACAATTATTATAATCCACATTTCAGATAAATTTTGAGAGAAAGATTTAAATGTTTTTAGACTCAGAGGGGAAGCAGTTAAAAATAGAGCTATTTGATAGTTAGCTAATACCTTCTTTGTACTCCACTAGGTAATGTCATCTATTAAGACCACACTCCAAAATATTAAGAGGTAAATGGAAACTTAAATGGTTAAAAAATGATGAAAATATATTTCCTATTGGAGTATAGTACTGACAAAGTGCCAAAAATAGTTTAATTATCTATATTTGTGGAAATTTTGACAGAAAAATTCTATTTTAAGAAATATCCAAGCTAAGCTTGACCATGTATAAAATATCTGGTTTTTGATACTTATAAATTCTGCGTGCTGAAAATGTAAAATTTGGAATTCAATAAACCTGACTAATTTCTTACAACTTTGTAAGAAACAACTTTTGTAAGAATCAGAAAGTTTCTAAGAAGGAAATAAATGTCATTTCACATATGGTAAATTACAGACTATATTTCAGTCCGACAATGACACAGAAATGACTATTTTTAAACAAGGACCCTCCCAGGACATTACACCATTTAACAAAGTAGTGATAAAATATTTTAATTAAGTGTAGGTTGATAGGCAATGTTAAATTCAAAATGGCAATTGCCAATAACCAGGAAACACTTGTCTCTCTTAACTCACATAATAAACTTTAAATAAAATGAAGCAGTCACTACATGAAAAAAATAACAAAATTATAAAAGGGATGTATAATATCTTAGAATGTTGACATAAAATATTTTTTAAAAAAGGTTAAGAGAAAAACATTACAAGGAAAATATGTAACTGAGATAGTAAATCACAAGAATATTTTTAATGAAATAATAAACATTGTATTAAATGACTCTGATGAATCTTTTTCAAACTTTGCTGGCAGCCATTTTTGAAGAATTCCTTTTTAGAGGCAGAGATATATGATTTCCTTTTTTTTCCTATTCTTTGTTTTTTCTTATTCTTTTCCTCCCAACCTACAGTTCCTATTGTTACTTTTTATTTCTTTCCAGAGAGTGAAAGGAGAGACTCCACTGGTATTATTTAATAAAGTCTTTTCACATTTGGAGGAAATGAGTGCCTTATAAGAAGCATGCTTTATTCTAAACTAACTGTGACATCAGTTAATTTAATGTGATAACAACCAATGTTCCCCACTTGTTTTCATTCAAATTAGAAGCTTGTTGCAACGGATCACCAATTGGATTTGGGTAGGAGTCAAGCCTCATTTTATTCATTAATATTTATTGACTGCATACAGTGGGCCTGCTTCAACACTAAGAATTAAACAAATAAGTCTTGGGCCCTCCTTTCAAGGTAATCAGAATCTATTGGCAAAGTTTGATGTGCAAGTAGATAATTACCATACAATGCAGAAAGACAAAGTCTAGTAGAAACCTCTCCTTACCAAAATTCCTCCAATATAAAATATCCATAACTTCTGTCATAATCCTTCCCCCTAGAAAACTGTTTCTCCTTCCCTAATTCTCTCCTGAGAAAATTGCACAACATCCACCTAGCTGTTGATGACAGACACCTGAGAGCCACTTTTCACAGTTCTTCCTTCCCTCCTGACCACTAATACCAAGTACTTCATCAAGTTTGTCTATTTCAGCACCAAAATTTCTATGAAAATAATTCATTTACCTGAATCTCCACTTCCACCACCTTAGCCTAAGCATCGATAATCTCTTTCTGAAACTCCATCGATAACTCAAATTGTCTCCATACTTCCAATCCTTCAATAAATTCCTATCACTACATTCAGAGTAATCATTTTTTTTTCACATCCTTATTGGAGTATAAATGTTTTACAATGTTGTGTTAGTTTCTGCTGTACAACAAAGTGAATCAGCTATATGTATACATATATCCCCATATCTCCTCCCTCTTGAGCCTCCCTCCCACTCTCCCTATCCTACCTCTCTAGGTAGTCACAAAGCACAGAGCTGATCTCCCTGTGCTATGTAGCAACTTCCCACTAGCCATCCATTTTACATTTCATAGTGTATATATGTCAATGCTACTCCCTCACTTCATCCCAGCTTCCCCTTCCCCCCTGTGCCCTCAAGTCCATTCTCTACATCTGCATCTTTATTCCCACCCTGACACTAGGTTCATAAGTACTGTTTGTTTGTTTTTTTAAATTCCATATATATGAGTTAGCATACGGTATTTGTTTTTCTCTTTCTGACCTACTTTACTCTGTATGACAGATTCTAGGCCTAACCACCTCACTACATATAACTCAATTTTGTTCGTTTTTATGGCTGAGTAATATTCCATTGTATATATGTGCCACATATTCTTTACCCATTCCTCTGTTGATGGATATTTAGGTTGCTTCTATGTCCTGGCTATTGTAAATAGTGCTGCAGTGAAGATTGTGGTACGTGTATTTTTTTGAATTATGGTTTTCTCAGGGTATATGCCCACTGATCCAAAAATGGGCAGAATACCTAAATAGACATTTCTTCAAAGAAGACATACAGATGGCCAACAAATACATGAAAAGATGCTCAACATCATTAATCATTAGAGAAATGTAAATCAAAACCACAATGAGGTATCACCCCACACCAGTCAGAATCACCATCATCAAAAAACTTATAGATAATACATGCTGGAGAGGGTTTGGAGAAAAGGGAACTCTCCTGCACTGTTGATGGGAATGCAAATTGATACAGCCACTGTGGAGAACAGTATGGAGGGTCCTTAAAAAACTAAAAATAAAACTACAATAAGACTCAGTAACCAAAGCAATCTACAGGTTCAATGCAATCCCTATCAAATTACGAATGGCATTTTTCACAGAACTAGAACAAGAAATTTTACAATTTGTATGGAAACACAAAAGACCCCGAATAGCCAGAGCAATCTTAAGAAAGAAAAATAGAGCTGGAGAAATCAGGTTCCCTGACTTTAGACTATACTACAAAGCTACAGTAATCAAGACAGTATGGTACTGACACAAAAACAGAAATATGGATCAATGGAACAGGATTGAAAACCCAGAGATAAACTCATGCACATATGGTCACCTTATTTTAACAAAGGAGGCAAGAATATACAATGCAGAAAAGACAGCCTCTTCAGTAAGTGGTGCTGGGAAAACTGGACAGCTACATGTAAAAGAATGAAATTAGAACACACCCTAAAACCATACACAAAAATAAACTTAAAATGGATTAAAGACTTAAATGTAAGGCCAGACACTAAAACTCTTAGAGGAAAACATAGGCAGAATAATCTATGTCATAAATCACAGCAAGATCACTTTTGACCCACCTCCTAGAGTAAGGGAAATAAAAACAGAATAATAATTTTAAAAACAGTTCTACCTATATTTCTTTGGTGCTGAAACCCCTTCATTGTCTTTCTGTTGCTCTGGAGATACAAAGAGGAGCTAGGTTTTGAGACACTTCTCAAGTACAATTAATAGTATATGACATATGGAATTGGGAACAGAGAGGAGTTTAAGAAGTTTCCTGGACTTCCCTGCTGGTGCAGCGCATTAAGAATCTGCCTGCCAGTGCAGGGAACACAGGTTCGAGCTCCGGTCTGGGAAGATCCCACATGCTGAGTAGCAACTAAGCCTGTGCATCACAACTACTGAGACTGGCCTGCAAGCCACAACTACTGAGCCCATGAACCACAATTACTGAAGCCTGTGCACACTAGGGCCTGCATGCCACAATTACTGAGCCCACGTGCCACAACTACTGAAGCCCATGTACTGAGAGCCCTTGCTCCACAACCAAGAGAAGACACCACAGTGAGAAGCCCATGCACCACAATGAAGAATAGCCCCCACTCGCCACAACTAGAGAAAGTTCATGCAGCAATGAAGACACAACGCAGCCCCAAAAAATTAGCTTGAGCTACTGTGTTAATAATATAAATGTAAAAGGTGAAGTTTACAGGGCAATTAAAAAAGGAAGATGGATTTAATATCAGACCTGCTGAGCTTAGAGAAACTATGGAAAATTTAGGTGATGATTAATAGCCATGGTGAAGGTGGAAGCTAGAGAGAGATTCAGTTGTTGAAGCCACAGACATGAACACATGAATCAAATTCACAGGAAGTATTTATAGAGCAAGAAATAAGGACTAAGAATGTAACCCTGAAGAATACTAATATTTAAGAAGGGAGGGTGACAGAAGATGAAAGGTAAGTAAAGAAGACTGAGAAACAAAGGGAAAACCAGGAAACACTGGAATAAGTAAATAATGTATGTTGCCTTTTCTTATACAGTGAGGTCAGGTTTTAATTGTACTTTTTGAAAAAATGAACCATGGCAGGAAAATACCTGGTAACTTGGTGTGATCATTTCTTCAACAATTGAAATTTTCATTTTTAAACGTCAAGTGAGCAGGGTTGAGTTAATCTTGTTTCTTATTTTATTATACAATACAATTGATCCATATAAGGCTCTGTCTTATTTTATTTATTTGTTTATTCTTTTAGCCCCATACCCACTATTTTAATAGATTATCATTCTGTTGTGTTTAATGTGTATCCTCTTTTTGTATGTATTCTTCTAAAATGTGCTCTGATTGGTAAGCAATATTTTTAATTAAATAAATGAAATCTGTGTTATATTTAATTTTTACTCTTCCTTTTTTACAGGCATATTTTTAAGATCCATTCATTGCTATATGTTCTTCTAATTCATTGCTCCTAATTGCTGCATGAAAATCCATGATATACACCATATTTTACCTATGTATATATTCCCCATGATAGCCACCCAGGTTGCTTCCTATTACCAAAAAAACAATAATGTTGTAATAACATTTCCATTTATATATGTCCCCTTATGGACTTATGAAAAAAGTTTCTTTGTGTTTATATATACAGGAACAGATTTTATTGGTTAAAGTGCATGTATATACTTAATTTGGGTAACTATTGCCATAGTGCTCTCTGAATGGCTGCCCTGGTTCACACTCCTCCAGCAGAGCAAGAGGTTCTTGTAACCTCACATACTGATCAAGAGTTGGCACATCTATCTTTTAATTATTGCCAGGCTATTGGTGAAAATTGATATCTTATTTCAATTCATTTCTGACCATTAATGATTTGTAGCATCTCTTCAGATGTTAGACTTTTAGTTTCCTTTTTTGTAAATTGCCTGTTCATATCTTGTATTCATTTTTTTTCTATTGTTTTTTTTTTTTCTGGATGATTTGATGGAGGATCTTGGACATTCTGGATGTTAGTGCTTTGTCAGTTTTAGACTGTGCATATATAGACTTCCATTACACCATCTGTCTGATATATCTGTCCATGGAATCTGTATTAGTTTCCTAGAGCTTCCACAACAAAGCACACAAACTGGATGACTTAAAACAACAGAAATTTATTAGCTCACAGTTTTTCAGCTTAAAAGTCTTAAATCAAGGTGTTGGCTTCCTCTGAAGGCTCTAAGGAAAGATTCTTCCTTTCAGCTTCTTGTAGCTCCTGATGTTCCTTGGCTTGTGGCAGCATAACTCTAATCTCTGCCTCAACTGTCACATGGCCTTCTTCCCTCTGTATGTCTCTGTTTATCTGTGTGTTCACATGGTGTCTTAGTCCAGCCAGGCTGCAATAACAAAACACCAGAAACTAGGTGGCTTATAAACAACAGGCATTTACAGTTCTGGAGGCTGGATATCCAAGATCAGGGTGCCAGCATGGTCTGGTAGGTGAGAGCTCCCTTCCAGGTTTCAAACTTCCTATTGTTACCTCACATGGTATAAGGAGCCAACTAGCTCTTTGGAGCCTCTTTTATAATGGAACTAATCCCATTCATGAGGGTTTCACTCTCATGGCCTAAGTGCCTTCCAAAGGCTCCACCTTCTAATATCACATTGGGCTTTAGAATTTCAACACATGAGTTTTTCAGGGACACAAACATTCAGACCATAGCACATGGCAGCAGTTATTGGATTTAGGTTCCACCATAATGCAGTATGACCTCATCTTAATTTAACAAATTACACTTGCAAAGACTACATTTCCAAATAAGCTCATACTCTGAGGTTCTGGGTGAACAAGAATTCTGGAATTCTGGAGAGACACTATTCAACTCCATACAATGTCCTTCATTAAATAAGCAAAAATCTATTTATATAGCTGACAATATTATTTACTTGAAACTTGCTAAGAAAGTAGATCTTAAATGTTTTCACCACAAAAAAGAAAATGGTAATTATGTGAGGTGGTGGAGGTGTTAACTAATGCTACTGTGGTAATCATTTCACAATATACAAGTGTACCAAATCAACACATTGTACACCTTAAACTTACACAATGTTATATGTCAATTTTATCTCAATAAAGCTAAGGAAAAATAAAACATATTTGTGCTAAAAGATTAATTAATTTTTATAAAATTACATTGTTCTGGGACTTCCCTGGTGGCTCAGTGGTTAAGAATCCACCTACCAGTGCAAGGAACATGAGTTTGAGCCCTGGTCTGGGAAGATCCCACATGCCACAGAGCAACTAAATCCATGTGCCACAACTACTGAGCCTGCACTTTAGAGCCCGCAAGCCACAACTGCTGAGCCTGTGCTCTAGAGCATGCAAGCCACAACTACTGAGCCTGTGTGCCACAACTATTGAAGCCCATGTGCCTAGAGCCCATGCCTCACAAGAGGAGACACCTCAGTGAGAAGCCCGTGAACCACAAGGAAGAGTAGCCTCTGCTCACCACAACTGAAGAAAGCCTGCATGCAGCAACAAAGACCCAATTCAGCCAAAAATAAATAAATAAATTTTATTAAAAATTACATTGTTCTACTTAAGGGAGGTCTTCAGTCTATATATTTAATAAATAAGACAATTAAAACAATATTTTATGTCTATAAGTGTGTGATATATAACTATTGATTGCCTTCTCAGAATTTATCTGGGATTCATGTAGCTTGAGAGAAGTTAACTGTACTTCTAGCTTGACCTTGATTGAGTTTATTCCCATGGTCATAGTAGTTGATTCAGGCCTGAACACATGACTCAATTGAGGACAAAGAGACATTTACTGAGGGTGTCTGGAAAAGAAAAGGGTACTCTCTTCTAGTAGTAAGTGACAAAGGAAACTTGTAGCCCTATATAACTACTGACAGCCATTTTACTACCATAATGGAAGCTGGACTGAGGGTGAAACTAACCACAAAGTTGGGAAACCATGAGAAATTGCAGGCAAATTGAAGTTGAATTCTAAGCTTTGGACTTTCAGTTATATTGATTTAACATTTTCTAGGTCCAGAGTGCCACCACTCTGTAGTTTATGGCATTAGACAAGTTACTTAACTTCCCTAAGCTTCCCTTTCCTCATCTGTAAAATGCAATATCTATAGTATCTAATTTATAGAGTTTTGTGAGAATTAAATAAGACAATGTATGGAACTTAGTCCAAGATTAATCAGTTTTAAGTGTGGGATAACTGTGAGATACCTTCATTATCATCATCATCATCATCATCATCATCATCATCACTTGTATCACTGACATTATTATTATTAGACTAAGGAGCAAACCCAGGATGAATTATCAAATTTTCTATTTCCTGGTCTTGCACTTCTTCCACCTAAACCAAGTTATTTGTTGGCCCTCTAGCCACTGAATTAAAGTTTCCAGTACATTTCTTAATATTATAGTTATTTATTTATTTATTTTGTAAACAGAGAATCCTATTGTGTGCAATACACTAGGCTAAGTACCAAGGACACAGCTGTGAACAAAGTAAAGATGATTCTTAATAGTCAAGAGTTTATAGGGTGGTGGTGGTGGGATGAATTGGGAGATTGAGATTGACATATATACACTAATATGTATAAAATAGATAACTAATAAGAACCTGCTGTATAAAAAAATAAATAAAATAAAATTCAAAATAAATAAACAAATAAAAGTTTATGGGGGCCTAGGGAAACTGGCCTTGGACTCCATCTACTGCTGATGAGTCAGCTATCCTTGAACAAGCCAGTTTTGGCTGGATGATCAAGTGAAGCAGGGTTCCATGTTTGGAAACCATTGTTATAAAGCAATTTGTTTGGAAGCTACAAGAACAAAGGAAATTAGAGAAGAACAATTATAAAAATTATAGCCATCCAAAACTCTTGTGCCTTAAGAAGATAATAAAAGATACCTGGCAGAGAAGTGAAGTATGGGGCAGGGTTAAAAAAAATTGACCTTCCCATATCTGAATTCACTCCAATTCTCTTTAAATAATGGGTCTCTTTATTATTAAGCCTCTGTAGCATGAGGACTTCATAACCTTAACTTATTAATAGTTCTCAATGTAATACAAAGTGTTACACCTGAAAATGGGAATCTCAAAAAAATAAGTACATGTCTTCCTTACCAAACTGAGGCATATTTCATCAGAATTCTAAAGCACATTGATTATTTTCATGACTTAAAAACAAAGACCTTCATTAACTTCACATGTATGTATTTTCCTATGCAGACAGTATAAGTATTTTATCACAGAGGATAAACATACTAGAGGTATAATGTTGGGGGAAAAATTTTAAAATTTTATTATTATCTAAAGTAGAATATTTATTCACTCCTGGATAAAAATCGAACTTATATTAAAATATTTTTCTCAGAGGAAAGCAAGATGGTGGAGGAGTAGGAGGATGTGGAATTCATCTCTCTCCACAAATGCTCAAGAATACATCTACAGATAGAACAGTTCTCATAGAGCACTGGCTAAACACTAGCAGAAGACCTTGGACACCAGAAAGGACAAGAAAGATCAGTGTGTAACTAGGTAGGATGAAAGAAAGAAGAAGGGAAAAAGAAGAGAAGAGGAGGTGGGATGGGGCCTGTGCCCTCAGGGGAAAGCTGAAGGAGTGGAGAAGTTCCCGTATGCAGGGAAAGCTCCTCACTGATGGGGAGATCAGGTGGGACAGAAGGAGATCTTCTGGAGCTGTCAGAGGAAAGGGAAATGGCCAGTCTGTCTTAAGCAGGACATAGTGAGACCTACACAGATGGTCTGTGCCACAGTCCTATGTGCCCCAGCCTGGGATGTGTGTCCACTAGTACGCATGTGGGCTGGGGCTGGAACATGGGGATTGGAGAGCAAACCTAGGGAAAGGACTGCTGCTGGGTGAGAGGAGACAGACTGAGGTAACAGAAGTGAGGAAATCCACAACCGGGAATGCCTGTGGAAGAAACCAAGGCTGCCATAGAAGCAAGGCACCATTACTGAATGACACACAGGAGGTGGAGCTTCCATTGCAGTCTCTCTCTCCACTCGCCAGCACTTGGCCCCCAGGCACTAGGAAAGGCCTCCATTGGGGCTGGCCTTCATGTGTCTGTCACCAGGTATGAGAAAAGTCTCTGGCCAGGGCTGGCCATCTCGTGCCTGTAGCCAGGAGCTAGGAAAACCTCCCACCAGGGCCAGGTCTCTCACGCCTGTGGCCACCAGCCTCCCCACACTCCTTATCACTGACAGGGTCAGATCTCTCTTGGCTGTTCACTCTCTGGTGCCCCTGTCACTGCTGGGGCTCCAATAACCTCAACAGCTGTGCCATCTCCATGCCCTGTCCTCACTGGGGCAGACCTGAGTGCTCCAGGGCAGCCTCAGGAGTAGACCCTGTGGGTGGCCCACAAATAAAGTGGGGCTAAAACCACAGCTGAGCCACAGGGGCCATGCAACTAAGGAAGAAAAGCTGAAATCTCTCCTAATAGCTGCATAAGCCATGAAATGACTTCCCCATTACTGGCTTAGAAATACTCAGCACCTAAAAAACATCTGAATGGACAAGTGCTCCCACAACAAAGATGGACCTAGCTTTAGCAATTGTAGATTTTGTGGACCCATACACATGTGGGCTAAGCCAGGCTAAAGTCTGAGCTGCCCCCATAACACCCACAACAGGTCCAGATCCATGATTATTGCAATCCTGTAACATGACTTCAGTGCATCTCCTCTGGTGACCTGGTGAAAGCAACATCTGAGAGACACCAGGGCAAATTGCCAGAATATCCACAATTAAGGTGGGGCCTAGAGTAGAACCAAAGTCAGCATAATCTGAGAGCTTGCACAACAGGTGAAAGGTGACACAACAGAGCACGCTCACAGGTGAATAGCTCCAGAGGAGGAATACTCAATAGCTTCCATCCCAGTGAGAGTTCTCCAGCTGCACCTACCTCACACCACAGATGAGAAACACAGCTAAGAAGAAGATCTGGAGGCCTCTACTCCAACAACAAGGGAGCAGACCCTGCCCCTGATAGGGCAGTGACAACCACAGAGCAAAGGGGAGGTCCTGCTCAGTATCCAGGGCAGGCTTTTGTCACCACACTAGTCAAACCCCCTATCATGGGTCTGGCTTTAGTAGCTGTGGGCTCTGCGGGCATGTACACGTGAGGGTAGGGCCAGACCAGAGTTCAAGCTGCCTACATAGCCCACACAGAAGGTCCAGGTATATGATTAACACATTACTGAGACCTAAACTCAGTGGACCTGTGCCAATGACTGGGTGATAACAACGCCTGAGAGACAGCAGGGCCAATTGCTGACATACTCAAAGTTAAGGCAGGACTAAAATCAGTTACAGCAGTATATTTTGTGAGCCCACACAACAGGTGAAAGGTGACACAATGGAGCACAATCACATATGAATACATCCAGTGGAGCAGCTCTCGCAAGGAGAGTGCTCCAATCCCCTCTACCTCACAGAAACAGACCTGGGGACCTCTACTCCAACAACCAAGGAACAGACCCCATCCCCGACAAGGTAGAGACAACCAAAGAACAAAGGAAAAGCAGCACTCAATATCTAGGGCAGGCTCTGATCAACACAACACCAATCACACTCCCTATCAAGGGGATAACAACACAAGCCAATGGACCAAACTCACCCACCACGGGGCAAACACCAAAAGCAAGGGGAACTATGATCCTGCAGCTTGCAGATAGGAGATTACAGGCACAATAAGCTTGAAAACATGAGATGACAAAGAAATATGTTGCAGACGAAGGAGCAAGGTAAAAACCTACAAGAACAACTAAACGAAGAGGACATAAGCAATCTATCTGAAAACTAATTCAGAGTTAAGATAGTAAAGATGATCCAAGATGTCAGAAACAGAATGGAGGCATGAATCGAGAAGATACAAGAAAAGTTTAGCAAAGACCTAGAAGAAATAAAGAACAAACAAACAGAGATGAACAAGACTATAACTGAAATGAAAAATATACTAGAAGGAATTAATGGAAGAATAACTGAGACAGAAGAATGGATAAGAGACCTGGAAGACAGAATGGCAGAAATTACTGCTGCAGAACAGAATAAAGAAAAAAGAATGAAAAGAAATGCAAATCAAAACTACAATGAGATATCACCTTACACCAGTCAGAATGGCCATCATCACAAAAACTACAAACAATAAATGCTGGAGAGGGTGTGGAGAAAAGGGAACCCTCTTGCACTGTTGGGGGGAATGTAGATTGATACAGCCACTATGGAGAGCAGTATGGAGGTTCCTTAAAAAAGTACAAATAGAACTACCATATGACCCACCAATCCCACTATTGGGCATATATACCCAGAGAAAGCCATAATTCAAAAAGACACATGCACCACAATGTTCATTGCAATACTATTTACAACAGCCAGGACATGGAAACAACCTAAATGTCCATCAACAGAGGAATAGATAAAGAAGATGTGGTACATATATATAATAGAATATTACTCAGCCATAAAAAGGAACAAAACTGAGTCATTTGTAGAGATGTGAGTAGATCTAGAGACTACCATACAGAATGAAGTAAGTCATAAAGAGAAAAATCAAATGTTGTTTATTAACACACATATGTGGAATCTGAAAATATTTATATAGACAATCTCATTTACAAAGCAGAAATAGAGACAGAGACATAGAGACAAACGTATGGATACCAAGGGGGGAAGGAGGGGTGGGATGAATTGGGAGACTGGAATTGACATATATACTCTACTGACACTATATATAAAATAGATAACTAATGAGAACCTACTGTATAGCACAGGGAACTCTACTCATTGCTCTGTGGTGACCTAAATGGGAAAGGAATTCAAAAAAGAGGGGCTAAATGTATATGTATAGCTGGTTCACTTTGCAGTACAGTAGAAATTAACACAACATTGTAAAGTAAATATACTCCAATAAACATTTTAAAAAAAGAAAGAAAAGAAATGAGAACAGTCAGAGGCTTCTGGGAGAGCATTAACCTCAACAACATTTGAATTATAGGGGTCCCAGAAGACGAAGAAAAAGGGAAAGGGCTTGAGAAAATATAGACGATATCATAGTTGAAAACTTCCCTAATATAGGAAAGGAAATAGTCACCCAAGTCCAGGAACTGTAGAGACTCCCATATAGGATAAACTCAAGGAGGAACACTGATATGCATAATAATCAAAATAACAAAAATTAAATACAAAAAATATTACTAAAAGCAACAAGGGAAAATCAACAAATAACATACAAGGGAAACCCCATAAGGTTATCAGCTGATTTTTCAGCAGAAATTCTGCAGGCCAGAAGGGAGAGGCAGGATATATTTAAAGTGATGAAAGGGAAAAAAAACTACTACCAAAATTACTCTACCCAGCAAGGGTCTCGTTCAGATTCATTAGAGAAATCAAAAGCTTTACAGACAAGCAAAAGCTAAGAGAATTCAATACCACATAACCAGATTTACAAAAATTGCTAAAGGAACTTCTCTAGATGGGAAACACAGGGAAGAGAACAAAAGAGGAAGGGAAGAAAAAAAAAAAAAAAGACATACCAAAACAAACCCTAAACAATAAAGAAAATGAAAATAGGAACATAACATATTGATAATTACCTTAAATGTAAATGGATTAAATGCTCCAACCAAAAGACATAGACTGGCTGAATGGATACAAAAGCAAGACCCATATATATATTGTCTACACGAGACCCATTTCAGACCTAGGGATACATACAGACTGAAAGTGAGGGAATGGAAAAAATATTCCATGCAAATGGAAATCAAAAGAAAGGTGGAGGGAGAGACAAGATGGCGGAAGAGTAAGACGCGGAGATTACCTTCTTCCCCACAGATACACCAGAAATACAGCTACACGTGGAACAACTCCTGCAGGACACCTACTGAACGCTGGCAGAAGACCTCAGACCTCCCAAAAGGCAAGAAACTCCACACTTACCTGGGTAGG